>JBBPBX010029639.1:23197-35751 GCA_038048925.1 Garcialebias charrua
AAAAACAGATGTAACGGTTCATAGCTTGCTGAACGAATCTGAGCCATGTCATGCTACAGCGAGCAGAAGCTAAAGATCGATTTCTTTCACCTTCTCTTCATTCTCCGTGTGTCTGTCTACACAAGCCTCACACAGAGTCATGAGCAACACTTCTCCTTACATGCTGCTGATATCAATGATGAAAAAGTCTGCTGAGCTGCTGCTCATATCAAGTTTGCGTCCTGGGGTTTGGATCAGGACAAGTAGACATCTTCAACAATCTGCATGCTTAGGAAATATTGACACATAAAAGGATTTTACCTCGAGTTATTTAGGTTATGTGTGTGTAATTGATTTAATTAAATTAAAATTGTGTACATATAGGTTTGACGTTAGTTTAAACACAAAGGAATTTGTCAGAATGACCAAAATATTTATATTTTTCTTAAAATTTCTTTAAAAGATGTTGTTTTATTAGGACTTGCGAAGCCACTAAAGCAGATAATAAATGTCTAACATAAATTAAAAGAATGTACAGCACCAGCCACCTTTCATATCAGAGTTTCAAACAAAGATCTTCTTATGTTACGTTATTAAACGTTTCTAGATCTTCTGAAATCTGTTAGAGCTTTGAGTATGTTCTCCTAATGACTCAACTACAACCACATTAGATTCTAGCCTAACATCTGTTAAGTTGATAGGACTGTAGATAATTTTGTGTTTACTAAAGCTGCTTTGCTGAGGTGGCTACCTTGAAATGACTCCAAACATTAATCAGTTATTGATGTACATCCATTTAATATTTTCTGAGAGGTTCAGTAAAATCCATCTGGTGGTTGATATGATATTTTGCTAAAAGACATGTAAAATCTTTAAGAACTTTGCTACTGCACTGGGGGTTGTGTTAACTTTTATGCAGGGGCCAGTAAATGCTCATTGTTGACTTGGAGTGAATAAATGTTAAATTGTGTAGCTTTGATGGAACATTGAAACAAACTGTAACAATTATATAAAATTGGAAATTTTAAAGGTAAACGAGCAATTTAAAGTTAATAACTTGCAATGAAAGTTACAGTATCTTCTTTACATTAAGAGATATTTGATTTGATTTCTAGGTCCATATCATCAACCTCCTCCAGGACAGTAAGTTCCAACACTTCAAACCAGTCATGGACACCTACATTGAAAGCCACTTTGCTGGAGCTTTGTCCTACAGGTATGAGTCTTTCTGCCATGTTCTCACTGTTCTGATAATTTCAGCTGCGTTCTTACTGTTCTGATATGTTCAGCCTTGTTCTCACTGTTCTGACACTTTCAGCTGCGTTCTTACTGTTCTGATATGTTCAGCCATGTTCTCACTGTTCTGACACTTTCAGCTGCGTTCTTACTGTTCTGATATGTTCAGCCATGTTCTCACTGTTCTGACACTTTCAGCTGCGTTCTTACTGTTCTGACACTTTCAGCCATGTTCTCAATGTTCTGATATGTTCAGCCATGTTCTCACTGTTCTGATACTTTCAGCTGCGTTCTTACTGTTCTGATATGTTCAGCCATGTTCTCACTGTTCTGACACTTTCAGCTGCGTTCTTACTGTTCTGACACTTTCAGCCATGTTCTCAATGTTCTGATATGTTCAGCCATGTTCTCACTGGTCTGATAATTTCAGCTGTGTTCTCAATGTTCTGAGACTTCCATCCTGTTCTGATACTTTCAGCTGCATTCTTACTGTTCTGATACTTTCAGCTGTGTTCTTACTGTTCTGATACTTTCAGCTGTGTTCTCACTGTTCTGATACTTTCAGCTGTGTTCTTACTGTTCTTATACTTTCAGCTGTGTTCTTACTGTTCTGATACTTTCAGCTGTGTTCTTACTGTTCTTATACTTTCAGCTGTGTTCTTACTGTTCTTATACTTTCAGCTGTGTTCTCACTGTTCTGATACTTTCAGCTGTGTTCTTACTGTTCTGAGACTTCCATCCTGTTCTGATACTTTCAGCTGCGTTCTCACTGTTCTGATACTTTCAGCTGCGTTCTTACTGTTCTTATACTTTCAGCTGTGTTCTCACTGTTCTGATACTTTCAGCTGTGTTCTTACTGTTCTTATACTTTCAGCTGTGTTCTTACTGTTCTGATACTTTCAGCTGTGTTCTTACTGTTCTTATACTTTCAGCTGTGTTCTTACTGTTCTGATACTTTCAGCTGTGTTCTTACTGTTCTTATACTTTCAGCTGTGTTCTTACTGTTCTGATACTTTCAGCTGTGTTCTTACTGTTCTTATACTTTCAGCTGTGTTCTTACTGTTCTGATACTTTCAGCTGCGTTCTTACTGTTCTGATACTTTCAGCTGTGTTCTTACTGTTCTGATACTTTCAGCTGTGTTCTTACTGTTCTGATACTTTCAGCTGTGTTCTTACTGTTCTGATACTTTCAGCTGTGTTCTTACTGTTCTGATACTTTCAGCTGTGTTCTTACTGTTCTGATACTTTCAGCTGTGTTCTTACTGTTCTTATACTTTCAGCTGTGTTCTTACTGTTCTGATACTTTCAGCTGTGTTCTTACTGTTCTTATACTTTCAGCTGTGTTCTTACTGTTCTTATACTTTCAGCTGTGTTCTCACTGTTCTGATACTTTCAGCTGTGTTCTTACTGTTCTGAGACTTCTTCCTGTTCTGATACTTTCAGCTGCGTTCTCACTGTTCTGATACTTTCAGCTGCGTTCTTACTGTTCTTATACTTTCAGCTGTGTTCTCACTGTTCTGATACTTTCAGCTGTGTTCTTACTGTTCTTATACTTTCAGCTGTGTTCTTACTGTTCTGATACTTTCAGCTGTGTTCTTACTGTTCTTATACTTTCAGCTGTGTTCTCACTGTTCTGATACTTTCAGCTGTGTTCTTACTGTTCTGATACTTTCAGCTGTTCTTACTGTTCTGATACTTTCAGCTGCATTCTTACTGTTCTGATACTTTCAGCTGCATTCTTACTGTTCTGATACTTTCAGCTGTGTTCTTACTGTTCTGATACTTTCAGCTGCGTTCTTACTGTTCTGATACTTTCAGCTGCGTTCTTACTGTTCTTATACTTTCAGCTGTGTTCTAACTGTTCTGATACTTTCAGCTGCGTTCTTACTGTTCTGATACTTTCAGCTGTGTTCTAACTGTTCCGAGACTTTCAGCTGTGTTCTCACTGTTCTGAGACTTTCAGCTGCGTTCTTACTGTTCTGATACTTTCAGCTGTGTTCTCACAGGTCTGAGACTTTCAGCTGCATTCTCACTGTTCTAAAACTTTCAGCTGTGTTCTCACTGGTCTGAGACTTTCAGCTGTGTTCTTACTGTTCTTATACTTTCAGCTGTGTTCTAACTGTTCTGATACTTTCAGCTGCGTTCTTACTGTTCTGATACTTTCAGCTGTGTTCTAACTGTTCTTATACTTTCAGCTGTGTTCTTACTGTTCTTATATTCTGATACTTTCAGCTGTGTTCTAACTGTTCTGATACTTTCAGCTGCGTTCTTACTGTTCTTATACTTTCAGCTGTGTTCTAACTGTTCTGATACTTTCAGCTGCGTTCTTACTGTTCTGATACTTTCAGCTGTGTTCTAACTGTTCTTATACTTTCAGCTGTGTTCTTACTGTTCTGATACTTTCAGCTGTGTTCTTACTGTTCTTATACTTTCAGCTGTGTTCTTACTGTTCTGAATACTTTCAGCTGTGTTCTTACTGTTCTTATACTTTCAGCTGTGTTCTTACTGTTCTGATACTTTCAGCTGTGTTCTTACTGTTCTTATACTTTCAGCTGTGTTCTTACTGTTCTGATACTTTCAGCTGTGTTCTTACTGTTCTTATACTTTCAGCTGTGTTCTTACTGTTCTGATACTTTCAGCTGTGTTCTTACTGTTCTTATACTTTCAGCTGTGTTCTTACTGTTCTGATACTTTCAGCTGTGTTCTTACTGTTCTTATACTTTCAGCTGTGTTCTTACTGTTCTGAGACTTTCAGCTGCATTCTTACTGTTCTGATACTTTCAGCTGCATTCTTACTGTTCTGATACTTTCAGCTGCATTCTTACTGTTCTGATACTTTCAGCTGTGTTCTTACTGTTCTGATACTTTCAGTTGCATTCTTACTGTTCTGAGACTTTCAGCTGCATTCTTACTGTTCTGATACTTTTAGCTGTGTTCTTACTGTTCTGATACTTTCAGCTGCGTTCTTACTGTTCTGATACTTTCAGCTGCGTTCTTACTGTTCTTCTACTTTCAGCTGTGTTCTAACTGTTCTGATACATTCAGCTGCCTTCTTACTGTTCTGATACTTTCAGCTGTGTTCTAACTGTTCTGATACTTTCAGCTGTGTTCTTACTGTTCCGAGACTTTCAGCTGCGTTCTTACTGTTCTGATACTTTCAGCTGTGTTCTCACAGGTCTGAGACGTTCAGCTGCGTTCTCACTGTTCTGAGACTTTCAGCTGTGTTCTCACTGGTCTGAGACTTTCAGCTGTGTTCTTACTGTTCTGATACTTTCAGCTGCGTTCTTACTGTTCTTATACTTTCAGCTGTGTTCTTACTGTTCTGATACTTTCAGCTGTGTTCTTACTGTTCTTATACTTTCAGCTGTGTTCTTACTGTTCTGATACTTTCAGCTGTGTTCTTACTGTTCTTATACTTTCAGCTGTGTTCTTACTGTTCTGATACTTTCAGCTGTGTTCTTACTGTTCTGATACTTTCAGCTGTGTTCTTACTGTTCTGATACTTTCAGCTGTGTTCTTACTGTTCTGATACTTTCAGCTGCATTCTTACTGTTCTGATACTTTCAGCTGTGTTCTTACTGTTCTGATACTTTCAGCTGCATTCTTACTGTTCTGAGACTTTCAGCTGCATTCTTACTGTTCTGATACTTTCAGCTGTGTTCTTACTGTTCTGATACTTTCAGCTGCGTTCTTACTGTTCTGATACTTTCAGCTGCGTTCTTACTGTTCTTATACTTTCAGCTGTGTTCTAACTGTTCTGATACATTCAGCTGCCTTCTTACTGTTCTGATACTTTCAGCTGTGTTCTAACTGTTCTGATACTTTCAGCTGTGTTCTTACTGTTCCGAGACTTTCAGCTGCGTTCTTACTGTTCTGATACTTTCAGCTGTGTTCTCACAGGTCTGAGACTTTCAGCTGCGTTCTCACTGTTCTGAGACTTTCAGCTGTGTTCTCACTGGTCTGAGACTTTCAGCTGTGTTCTTACTGTTCTGATACTTTCAGCTGCGTTCTTACTGTTCTGAGACTTTCAGCTGTGTTCTTACTGTTCTGAGACTTTCAGCTGCGTTATTACTGTTCTGAGACTTTCAGCTGTGTTCTTACTGTTCTGAGACTTTCAGCTGTGTTCTTACTGTTCTGAGACTTTCAGCTGTGTTCTTACTGTTCTGAGACTTTCAGCTGCGTTATTACTGTTCTGAGACTTTCAGCTGTGTTCTTACTGTTCTGAGACTTTCAGCTGCGTTATTACTGTTCTGATACTTTCAGCTGCGTTCTTACTGTTCTGAGACTTTCAGCTGTGTTCTCACTGGTCTGATACTTTCAGCTGTGTTCTTACTGTTCTGATACTTTCAGCTGTGTTCTAACTGTTCCGAGACTTTCAGCTGTGTTCTCACTGTTCTGAGACTTTCAGCTGCGTTCTTACTGTTCTGATACTTTCAGCTGTGTTCTCACAGGTCTGAGACTTTCAGCTGCATTCTCACTGTTCTAAAACTTTCAGCTGTGTTCTCACTGGTCTGAGACTTTCAGCTGTGTTCTTACTGTTCTTATACTTTCAGCTGTGTTCTAACTGTTCTGATACTTTCAGCTGCGTTCTTACTGTTCTGATACTTTCAGCTGTGTTCTAACTGTTCTTATACTTTCAGCTGTGTTCTTACTGTTCTTATATTCTGATACTTTCAGCTGTGTTCTAACTGTTCTGATACTTTCAGCTGCGTTCTTACTGTTCTTATACTTTCAGCTGTGTTCTAACTGTTCTGATACTTTCAGCTGCGTTCTTACTGTTCTGATACTTTCAGCTGTGTTCTAACTGTTCTTATACTTTCAGCTGTGTTCTTACTGTTCTTATACTTTCAGCTGTGTTCTAACTGTTCTGATACTTTCAGCTGCGTTCTTACTGTTCTGAGACTTTCAGCATACTGTTCTGATACTTTCAGCTGTGTTCTTACTGTTCTTATACTTTCAGCTGTGTTCTTACTGTTCTGATACAGTACTTTCAGCTGTGTTCTTACTGTTCTTATACTTTCAGCTGTGTTCTTACTGTTCTGATACTTTCAGCTGTGTTCTTACTGTTCTTATACTTTCAGCTGTGTTCTTACTGTTCTGATACTTTCAGCTGTGTTCTTACTGTTCTTATACTTTCAGCTGTGTTCTTACTGTTCTGATACTTTCAGCTGTGTTCTTACTGTTCTTATACTTTCAGCTGTGTTCTTACTGTTCTGAGACTTTCAGCTGCATTCTTACTGTTCTGATACTTTCAGCTGCATTCTTACTGTTCTGATACTTTCAGCTGCATTCTTACTGTTCTGATACTTTCAGCTGTGTTCTTACTGTTCTGATACTTTCAGTTGCATTCTTACTGTTCTGAGACTTTCAGCTGCATTCTTACTGTTCTGATACTTTTAGCTGTGTTCTTACTGTTCTGATACTTTCAGCTGCGTTCTTACTGTTCTGATACTTTCAGCTGCGTTCTTACTGTTCTTCTACTTTCAGCTGTGTTCTAACTGTTCTGATACATTCAGCTGCCTTCTTACTGTTCTGATACTTTCAGCTGTGTTCTCACAGGTCTGAGACTTTCAGCTGCATTCTCACTGTTCTAAAACTTTCAGCTGTGTTCTCACTGGTCTGAGACTTTCAGCTGTGTTCTTACTGTTCTTATACTTTCAGCTGTGTTCTAACTGTTCTGATACTTTCAGCTGCGTTCTTACTGTTCTGATACTTTCAGCTGTGTTCTAACTGTTCTGATACTTTCAGCTGCGTTCTTACTGTTCTTATACTTTCAGCTGTGTTCTAACTGTTCTGATACTTTCAGCTGTGTTCTTACTGTTCTTATACTTTCAGCTGTGTTCTAACTGTTCTGATACTTTCAGCTGCGTTCTTACTGTTCTGATACTTTCAGCTGTGTTCTAACTGTTCTTATACTTTCAGCTGTGTTCTTACTGTTCTTATACTTTCAGCTGTGTTCTAACTGTTCTGATACTTTCAGCTGCGTTCTTACTGTTCTGAGACTTTCAGCATACTGTTCTGATACTTTCAGCTGTGTTCTTACTGTTCTTATACTTTCAGCTGTGTTCTTACTGTTCTGATACAGTACTTTCAGCTGTGTTCTTACTGTTCTTATACTTTCAGCTGTGTTCTAACTGTTCTGATACTTTCAGCTGTGTTCTTACTGTTCTTATACTTTCAGCTGTGTTCTTACTGTTCTGATACTTTCAGCTGTGTTCTTACTGTTCTTATACTTTCAGCTGTGTTCTTACTGTTCTGATACTTTCAGCTGTGTTCTTACTGTTCTTATACTTTCAGCTGTGTTCTTACTGTTCTGAGACTTTCAGCTGCATTCTTACTGTTCTGATACTTTCAGCTGCATTCTTACTGTTCTGATACTTTCAGCTGCATTCTTACTGTTCTGATACTTTCAGCTGTGTTCTTACTGTTCTGATACTTTCAGTTGCATTCTTACTGTTCTGAGACTTTCAGCTGCATTCTTACTGTTCTGATACTTTTAGCTGTGTTCTTACTGTTCTGATACTTTCAGCTGCGTTCTTACTGTTCTGATACTTTCAGCTGCGTTCTTACTGTTCTTATACTTTCAGCTGTGTTCTAACTGTTCTGATACATTCAGCTGCCTTCTTACTGTTCTGATACTTTCAGCTGTGTTCTAACTGTTCTGATACTTTCAGCTGTGTTCTTACTGTTCCGAGACTTTCAGCTGCGTTCTTACTGTTCTGATACTTTCAGCTGTGTTCTCACAGGTCTGAGACGTTCAGCTGCGTTCTCACTGTTCTGAGACTTTCAGCTGTGTTCTCACTGGTCTGAGACTTTCAGCTGTGTTCTTACTGTTCTGATACTTTCAGCTGCGTTCTTACTGTTCTTATACTTTCAGCTGTGTTCTTACTGTTCTGATACTTTCAGCTGTGTTCTTACTGTTCTTATACTTTCAGCTGTGTTCTTACTGTTCTGATACTTTCAGCTGTGTTCTTACTGTTCTTATACTTTCAGCTGTGTTCTTACTGTTCTGATACTTTCAGCTGCGTTCTTACTGTTCTGATACTTTCAGCTGCGTTCTTACTGTTCTGATACTTTCAGCTGTGTTCTTACTGTTCTGATACTTTCAGCTGCATTCTTACTGTTCTGATACTTTCAGCTGTGTTCTTACTGTTCTGATACTTTCAGCTGCATTCTTACTGTTCTGAGACTTTCAGCTGCATTCTTACTGTTCTGATACTTTCAGCTGTGTTCTTACTGTTCTGATACTTTCAGCTGCGTTCTTACTGTTCTGATACTTTCAGCTGCGTTCTTACTGTTCTTATACTTTCAGCTGTGTTCTAACTGTTCTGATACATTCAGCTGCCTTCTTACTGTTCTGATACTTTCAGCTGTGTTCTAACTGTTCTGATACTTTCAGCTGTGTTCTTACTGTTCCGAGACTTTCAGCTGCGTTCTTACTGTTCTGATACTTTCAGCTGTGTTCTCACAGGTCTGAGACTTTCAGCTGCGTTCTCACTGTTCTGAGACTTTCAGCTGTGTTCTCACTGGTCTGAGACTTTCAGCTGTGTTCTTACTGTTCTGATACTTTCAGCTGCGTTCTTACTGTTCTGAGACTTTCAGCTGTGTTCTTACTGTTCTGAGACTTTCAGCTGCGTTATTACTGTTCTGAGACTTTCAGCTGTGTTCTTACTGTTCTGAGACTTTCAGCTGTGTTCTTACTGTTCTGAGACTTTCAGCTGTGTTCTTACTGTTCTGAGACTTTCAGCTGCGTTCTTACTGTTCTGAGACTTTCAGCTGTGTTCTTACTGTTCTGAGACTTTCAGCTGCGTTATTACTGTTCTGATACTTTCAGCTGCGTTCTTACTGTTCTGAGACTTTCAGCTGTGTTCTCACTGGTCTGATACTTTCAGCTGTGTTCTTACTGTTCTGATACTTTCAGCTGTGTTCTAACTGTTCCGAGACTTTCAGCTGTGTTCTCACTGTTCTGAGACTTTCAGCTGCGTTCTTACTGTTCTGATACTTTCAGCTGTGTTCTCACAGGTCTGAGACTTTCAGCTGCATTCTCACTGTTCTAAAACTTTCAGCTGTGTTCTCACTGGTCTGAGACTTTCAGCTGTGTTCTTACTGTTCTTATACTTTCAGCTGTGTTCTAACTGTTCTGATACTTTCAGCTGCGTTCTTACTGTTCTGATACTTTCAGCTGTGTTCTAACTGTTCTTATACTTTCAGCTGTGTTCTTACTGTTCTTATATTCTGATACTTTCAGCTGTGTTCTAACTGTTCTGATACTTTCAGCTGCGTTCTTACTGTTCTTATACTTTCAGCTGTGTTCTAACTGTTCTGATACTTTCAGCTGCGTTCTTACTGTTCTGATACTTTCAGCTGTGTTCTAACTGTTCTTATACTTTCAGCTGTGTTCTTACTGTTCTTATACTTTCAGCTGTGTTCTAACTGTTCTGATACTTTCAGCTGCGTTCTTACTGTTCTGAGACTTTCAGCATACTGTTCTGATACTTTCAGCTGTGTTCTTACTGTTCTTATACTTTCAGCTGTGTTCTTACTGTTCTGATACAGTACTTTCAGCTGTGTTCTTACTGTTCTTATACTTTCAGCTGTGTTCTAACTGTTCTGATACTTTCAGCTGTGTTCTTACTGTTCTTATACTTTCAGCTGTGTTCTTACTGTTCTGATACTTTCAGCTGTGTTCTTACTGTTCTTATACTTTCAGCTGTGTTCTTACTGTTCTGATACTTTCAGCTGTGTTCTTACTGTTCTTATACTTTCAGCTGTGTTCTTACTGTTCTGAGACTTTCAGCTGCATTCTTACTGTTCTGATACTTTCAGCTGCATTCTTACTGTTCTGATACTTTCAGCTGCATTCTTACTGTTCTGATACTTTCAGCTGTGTTCTTACTGTTCTGATACTTTCAGTTGCATTCTTACTGTTCTGAGACTTTCAGCTGCATTCTTACTGTTCTGATACTTTTAGCTGTGTTCTTACTGTTCTGATACTTTCAGCTGCGTTCTTACTGTTCTGATACTTTCAGCTGCGTTCTTACTGTTCTTCTACTTTCAGCTGTGTTCTAACTGTTCTGATACATTCAGCTGCCTTCTTACTGTTCTGATACTTTCAGCTGTGTTCTAACTGTTCTGATACTTTCAGCTGTGTTCTTACTGTTCCGAGACTTTCAGCTGCGTTCTTACTGTTCTGATACTTTCAGCTGTGTTCTCACAGGTCTGAGACGTTCAGCTGCGTTCTCACTGTTCTGAGACTTTCAGCTGTGTTCTCACTGGTCTGAGACTTTCAGCTGTGTTCTTACTGTTCTGATACTTTCAGCTGCGTTCTTACTGTTCTGATACTTTCAGCTGCGTTCTTACTGTTCTTATACTTTCAGCTGTGTTCTTACTGTTCTGATACTTTCAGCTGTGTTCTTACTGTTCTTATACTTTCAGCTGTGTTCTTACTGTTCTGATACTTTCAGCTGTGTTCTTACTGTTCTTATACTTTCAGCTGTGTTCTTACTGTTCTGATACTTTCAGCTGTGTTCTTACTGTTCTTATACTTTCAGCTGTGTTCTTACTGTTCTGAGACTTTCAGCTGCGTTCTTACTGTTCTGATACTTTCAGCTGCGTTCTTACTGTTCTGATACTTTCAGCTGTGTTCTTACTGTTCTGATACTTTCAGCTGCATTCTTACTGTTCTGATACTTTCAGCTGTGTTCTTACTGTTCTGATACTTTCAGCTGCATTCTTACTGTTCTGAGACTTTCAGCTGCATTCTTACTGTTCTGATACTTTCAGCTGTGTTCTTACTGTTCTGATACTTTCAGCTGCGTTCTTACTGTTCTGATACTTTCAGCTGCGTTCTTACTGTTCTTATACTTTCAGCTGTGTTCTAACTGTTCTGATACATTCAGCTGCCTTCTTACTGTTCTGATACTTTCAGCTGTGTTCTAACTGTTCTGATACTTTCAGCTGTGTTCTTACTGTTCCGAGACTTTCAGCTGCGTTCTTACTGTTCTGATACTTTCAGCTGTGTTCTCACAGGTCTGAGACTTTCAGCTGCGTTCTCACTGTTCTGAGACTTTCAGCTGTGTTCTCACTGGTCTGAGACTTTCAGCTGTGTTCTTACTGTTCTGATACTTTCAGCTGCGTTCTTACTGTTCTGAGACTTTCAGCTGTGTTCTTACTGTTCTGAGACTTTCAGCTGCGTTATTACTGTTCTGAGACTTTCAGCTGTGTTCTTACTGTTCTGAGACTTTCAGCTGTGTTCTTACTGTTCTGAGACTTTCAGCTGTGTTCTTACTGTTCTGAGACTTTCAGCTGTGTTCTTACTGTTCTGAGACTTTCAGCTGTGTTCTTACTGTTCTGAGACTTTCAGCTGCGTTATTACTGTTCTGATACTTTCAGCTGCGTTCTTACTGTTCTGAGACTTTCAGCTGTGTTCTCACTGGTCTGAGACTTTCAGCTGTGTTCTTACTGTTCTGATACTTTCAGCTGCGTTCTTACTGTTCTGATAATTTCAGCCTTGTTCTCAATGTTCTGAGACTTCCATCCTGTTCTGATACTTTCAGCTGCGTTCTCACTGTTCTGATACTTTCAGCTGCGTTCTTACTGTTCTTATACTTTCAGCTGTGTTCTCACTGTTCTGATACTTTCAGCTGTGTTCTTACTGTTCTGAGACTTTCAGCTGCGTTATTACTGTTCTGATACTTTCAGCTGCGTTCTTACTGTTCTGATACTTTCAGCTGCGTTCTTACTGTTCTGAGACTTTCAGCTGTGTTCTCACTGGTCTGAGACTTTCAGCTGTGTTCTTACTGTTCTGATACTTTCAGCTGCGTTCTTACTGTTCTGATAATTTCAGCCTTGTTCTCAATGTTCTGAGACTTCCCTCCTGTTCTGATACTTTCAGCTGCGTTCTCACTGTTCTGATACTTTCAGCTGCGTTCTTACTGTTCTTATACTTTCAGCTGTGTTCTCACTGTTCTGATACTTTCAGCTGTGTTCTTACTGTTCTGATACTTTCAGCTGTGTTCTTACTGTTCTTATACTTTCAGCTGTGTTCTTACTGTTCTGATACTTTCAGCTGTGTTCTTACTGTTCTGATACTTTCAGCTGTGTTCTTACTGTTCTGATACTTTCAGCTGTGTTCTTACTGTTCTTATACTTTCAGCTGTGTTCTTACTGTTCTGATACTTTCAGCTGTGTTCTTACTGTTCTGATACTTTCAGCTGTGTTCTTACTGTTCTGAGACTTTCAGCTGTTCTTACTGTTCTGATACTTTCAGCTGTGTTCTTACTGTTCTGATACTTTCAGCTGCATTCTTACTGTTCTGAGACTTTCAGCTGCATTCTTAC
>JBBPBX010029640.1:0-21110 GCA_038048925.1 Garcialebias charrua
TATATATATATATATATAAATATATATATAAAGGAGGGCATCAAACTCACTGGAGGCACGGAGAGAATTACAAATCATTAGTGTTATATTTGAAACATCAGTAGAAGGCTAGAACAAAACTACCAATGGCAGGTAATGCTTCAGCGTTGGCTGAATGTCTTCTGACGCCTTTTATGCTTTTCATGTTCATCAAGTTGAAGATTCACAGGTGTAGCTTAATTACAGAACTCCCACAATTACCATTGAAGAAAGCTTTGAAATGTCTTTTGAAGACATGAGTCATCGGCAAAGAGATGTAATTTTACCCTTAATTGTCCACATTCCCATGTTATTTATAATGGCTTATTGTACATATTCTTAAGAAAAAAAAACAGCATCCTATTGATTATTATTAACTTTTTTCCAGATTCAAGAGCATTGTTGGGATCGGAGTTGGAGCTGGAGCTTATATTCTGGCAAAGTTTGCTGTAAGTTTTGGCTTTTTGTGCTGTAATATCAAGACGTTCAGAAAGGGTTGGAAGATAACTAAACAATGAAAAAAATATATTTTTATGTCTCTGCAACAACACTGTTCACATTAATAAACTTCTTTGCTGCAGCAACTTTAAATTGAAGCCTTGTAATTTTTCATGCTGACTTCTAGAACAAAAATCTGCATGAAAGCACGCATCCTAAATTAAAAACTTTCAGATGCAAACACATGCATTTGTTTGTGCAACTGTAGCAAAATGGCTTCCAAACAGCACTTTCAACTGTTTTCTCGAGATGCCAAAAGTGAATATGTAAAATGGAAACTGTGCTGTTTTAATAGTCACGACTTTCCTTCAAAACTAGCATTTGAACATCAGATTGTACGAATGTTTATACCCTAAAAATGGTTAAAGGCAGATTTGTGCTCGCTGTCTTTGCTTGTAGTCGATAAGTAGCTCGCTCTCTGTTGAAACGAGGCAGAAGTTTAGTCTCTGCTCTGTGCTCGCAGCTCATCTACCCTGACAAGGTGGAGGGTTTGGTTCTGCTCAACATTGACCCAAATGGCAAAGGATGGATTGACTGGGCTGCCTCCAAGGTACCTATCTACAAAGTACAAATATACTGTACAGTACCTTGATTTTATTTTAGCTGTTTACATTTTAAATAACGAGTTTCCTTGCTGTTTCCTCAGCTGTCGGGTCTGACCAGCAACATCCCTGATATTGTGCTGCCACATCTTTTCAGTCAGGTAAGATCAAGATATCAAGAATTTGATTTTTTTTTTTTTTCTAAATCAGATTATCTAAATAGTTTAGGGGGAAAGAAAGCATCGTAGTTTGACCCAGATATTGAGACAGGTATTTGAGAATGATGCTACCAGTATAATTAAAACTCAAAATGCTAATTACTTGTAATGGTAATAACCATTTGTATAATCGTGTGTGTGCAGGAGGAACTGGTTGGCAACACAGAACTGGTTCAGAGCTACCGACAACAGATCAGCAACTCGATCAACCACTCCAACCTGCAGCTCTTCTGGAACATGTACAACAGGTGAACGGACATCTTGTCACTTCAGAGTTCTCTGTAGCGCGGAAGTCCAACAAACTTATCTATTGTTGCCATTCACAGCCGGAGGGACCTGGAGATGAACCGTGGGGGGTCGGCCATTAACGCTAAAACTTTGAAGTGAGTTTTCAGACAAAGTTGTCACAAAATGTAAAGTCTGACCGAAGTTTAACATAAGATCAGGATTTAGTTGAGCACTTTTTTTTTTCTTTTAGCAGCTTCTGAAATGTGGCCTTTACCAGTTGCATTATCGTCATATACATTTTCAACAATAACAGTTATGGAAAAATACACATGGGTCTAAAAAACAGAGTAAAATTGTATTTTTAGTTTGTTTTGTTCCAACATGTTGCCCCGAACCTCATAAAACAAAATAACTGCACATGTGCTGATGAAAAGAACCGTGAACCTTACAGATTCAGAACATTTACAGTTAAATGTGATGGATTCTCCGTAGATGTCCTGTGATGCTGGTTGTTGGAGACAATGCTCCTGCTGAGGAGGGAGTGGTGAGTCCTACATCGTGTGGTTTTATTTTTCATGACATGTCTTGTGGAGAAAGTTGGAAATTGAAACTTGTAAAGTTCAACTTATTTGTAAAATGCTGCAAAAAAACAAAACGACAACAACAACAAAAACAGAGTCTTGGTATAAAACTTGGTTCTATATTTCACTTGTTCACATATATGTAATAAACATCAAAACAGATAAATAAAAGTAAGAATAAAAATACTTAAAGACGTTTGTTAAATTCTATCAACTCTTAAGCAATAAAGGTTTTACATACTTCAACAAGTTTTCAACATCAGATCTTCAATCATCTATTCTTGATTCTGAAGACACACAAGACAAACCACCTCACACCTCACTGCTACAATTATTTTAGAATCACCAAATATCTCTGTTTTGTACTGCGGGAGGAAGAGGGCTCTCCCACACAAGTGGAGAACACGGAAACTCCTCGTACAAAGCCCGATAATTCTCAATCAGGTCATCTGGACAGTTTCTTTTTAGTAGAAACGTTTCACCCTCACTCCAGAGGGCTTCATCAGTCAGAGTAGTTCCAGCACGCTGTTCCCCCACCAAGCCGTAAACAACGGCTGATGAAGCCCTCTGGAGTGAGGGTGAAATGTTTCTACTAAAAAGAAACTGTCCAGATGACCTGATAGAGAATTATCAGATTTGATACCTGGATTACTGAGCATGAACTTTGTCTTCTTCCTCGTACAAAGCTTGTTAGATCTGGTTCATGCAAAGCAAAAACGAAACATCCCAAAACAGCCCAGGTCCCCATTTCCAAAGGGTTAACTGAAAAGTAAACAAAAACAACATAAATGTATTTTTCTTTCACAGTTGCCTTTCAAACAAGTCAAATTACTAAAAAAAACATTACAAATGGTGATTTTACCAACTATATCACATTTAATGTAAAAATGTAGGTTTGTGCTGAAATCAGCTGAAAGGTGAAGAGTGTGTGCAAAAAAGACTGGAAGAAAAAGACTACAGGTTTACAGACAGAAATGCAAAAGGAAAGCACAAAATATCCATCCATCCATCCATTTTCTTCCGCTTATCCGGGGTCGGGTCGCGGGGGTAGCAGCCTAAGTAGGGAGGCCCAGACTTCCCTCTCCCCAGCCACTTGGAGCAGCTCCTCCGGGGGAATCCCAAGGCGTTCCCAGGCCAGCCGAGAAACATAGTCCCTCCAGCGTGTCCTGGGTCTTCCTCTGGGTCTCCTCCCGGTGGGACATGCCCGGAACACCTCACCAGGGAGGCGTCCAGGAGGCATCCTAACCAGATGCCCGAGCCACCTCAACTGGCTCCTCTCGATGTGGAGAAGCAGCGGCTCTACTCCGAGTCCCTCCCGGATGACTGAGCTTCTCACCCTATCTCTAAGGGAGAGTCCAGACACCCTGCGGAGAAAACTCATTTCAGCCGCTTGTATCCGAGATCTCGTTCTTTCGGTCACAACCCAAAGCTCATGACCATAGATGAGGGTGGGAACGTAGATCGATCGGTAAATTGAGAGCTTTGCCTTTTGACTCAGCTCTCTCTTCACCACGACAGACCGGTACAGCGCCCGCTTCACTGCGGATGCTGCACCTATCCGCCTATCGATCTCACGCTCCAGTTTTCCCTCATTCGTGAACAAGACCCCGAGATACTTAAACTCCTCCACTTGGGGCAGGACCTCCTCCCCGACCCGGAGAGGGCATGCTACCCTTTTCCGGCTCAAGACCATGGCCTCGGATTTGGAGGAACTGATCCTCATCCCGGCCGCATCACACTCGGCTGCAAACCGCTCCAGTGAAAGTTGTAAATCACGATCTGATGAAGCCAATAGGACCACATCATCTGCAAAAAACAGAGAAGCGATTCTAAGGCCACCAAAACGGATCCTCTCAACACCTTGGCTGCGCCTAGAAATTCTGTCCATAAAAGTTATGAACAGAATCGGTGACAAAGGGCAACCTTGGCGGAGTCCAACTCTCACTGGAAACGAGCCTGACTTACTGCCGGCAATGCGGACCAAGCTCTGACACCGGTCGTACAGGGACCTAACAGCCCATATCAATGGGTCTGGTACCCCATACTCCCAGAGTACCCCCCACAGAACCCCCGAGGGACGCGGTCGAACGCCTTCTCCAAGTCCACAAAGCACATGGGCAAACTCCCACGCACCATCCTGGACCCTGCTGAGGGTGTAGAGCTGGTCCTGTGTTCCACGACCAGGACGAAAACCACACAAAGCACAAAACAAACTAGAGAAATTGCATTTCCTGTGCAAATGCAATGCGAATGTTTATTGCACACGAACTTGCAGAAAAACAGCTGAAATTAGCGAAGCATGCTCAAATTTAGTTGAAATGGGGGAACAAGCTAAATTAGCAGAAGAAGGAACACATATTTGGTGAATTAGGTTTAAATTAGCAGAAATTAGCAAAAAAGAGAGAAAGGAAATTTACAAAACAAGCTGAAATTAGCAATAAATAAAAAATAAAATAAAATGGCTGAAAAGTAACTGAAAAGGCAGAAAGACATTTAAACTGCCAGATGGAAGTGGAAGGAGCTGAAATGAGCTTAAAAAAAGGTGGAATTAGCTGAAAAGCTAAATTTAGCACAAAACAGCTAAAACTTAATCGCAATAGTAGAAAAAAGTGAAAAGGAGCATAACAAGTTAAAATCAGCAGAAATAAGTTAATTAGGCTGAAATTAGCAGGAATTACCCAAAACACTTGAACTTATCTGAAAACAGATGAAATTAGCTAAAAAATAATAATGCTGCAAAATGCAGCTGAAAAGTTAGAACAAGCTTAAATGAGCAAAAGAAAGAAGAAAGAAGGTTTGCTGAAAGAAGCAGAAATTAGCAAAAAAGGGGGAAATTATTTGGAAAAAAACTGAAATTAGCAACAACAAAAAAGCAGCTGAAAAGTGGCTAAAACGACAGAAAGAAGCTGAAATTACAAGACGTGGAGAGAGAGCACATGTTTGCTGAATTAGGCTGAAAAAAGTTGAAATCAGTGAAAAAAAGTGGAATTACCTGAAAAATCTTAAATTAATGTAAAAACAGCTTTATAATAGCTGAAATAGTAGAAAAAGCTGAAACTTGCAGAAATAAGCTAAAAAGAGCATATCAAGCTGAAATTAGCAGAAACCAAAAATGATGTACCGGTAGTTAGCAGAAAGTATCTGAAAGGAGCACAAAACAGCTGGAAGAAAAATCTGGGGGGAAAAAAAGTTTTAATTTGCACAAGGAAGCTAAAATAAGCTGAACCGGAACAAAATGTGAAAGGAGCAGTAGAAGATTGTAAACAGATCTAAAGATTTGAAGGAAGTAAAATGAGCTAATTTCATTTTCTATGAGAAAAAATAATGGCAGGAGAGGCTAAATGTTTCAAAAAGCTAAAGCTGCACCAACACCAAAAGTCATAGCAGATTGTCCTGAAAGAGCTGAACGCTTTGATACATGATTTCGTAAAATAGCTTGAAAACGTTGGGATGAGTGTCGCACCGAAAATGTACGAAAGAAAAATGGATCGCAATAGTGTGAATGAACATTCACACAACAAAGACAGGAAACAAACAAAGACAAAAATAGAGAGAAACAAATGTTTCTAAATCCTCTCTGGATGAAGAAAAGCTAAAAGTAAATGTAATCATGGAGTTTCTGTTTCCTCAGCGGTCTTCCTCCTTCAGCTCAGCTTGCTTCTATGATTCAGAGTAAATAAATATTCATTTAAAAGACAGACAGACAGGAGCGTAGCATGAATACAGAGAGGAGATGTGGGAGGAGGTGGGTGATGTAAACAAAGCTTGATTTATTGAACATGGGGGTTGTGTTCATATAATAACTGCAGAGTCACTTCAAAGTTTAGGTTGAACTATGCATTCATTTTTTTACTTATCTTTTCATTCTTCTTCATATTTGTAAGTCTTTTGAAATAAATTTGTATGAACAACTTAGATGCAACACAACTTTCATTTTAGTTTTGCTTTAAATGTCATGTTTGTGCAATGACCTGTGTAATTTAGCAACTAGTACAAAGA
Source organism: Garcialebias charrua (assembly GCA_038048925.1). NCBI lineage: Eukaryota > Metazoa > Chordata > Actinopteri > Cyprinodontiformes > Rivulidae > Garcialebias > Garcialebias charrua. The sequence goes on from JBBPBX010029640.1 coordinate 6,085, forward strand.
GTTTTAATGCATCAAAAGTGAAATGAGCTGTCATGTGCATGATGCTCGCTTTGTGAGTTCACGTCTGAGCAGTCATGCATTAAGTGTGAGCAGTTGTGCACATCTGTCTAATTTCTCATGTCTGTGAGACTGAGCGGATTCAGCCCTTCAGCACACTGCAGGATCTGGGTCAGCCACATGCACACAGAGCAGCATAATCCTTATAAAGCATTACCCTGTGCACAGTTTCCTTTAAATGTTGATTTTCTGCAACTGGAATTTAATTATTTCTCTTTTTGCTAATGTGGTTTAACTGAAGATGCTAAACATACAGTATTGAAACACTTGCACACAAAGAATGAATTAATGAACAACGGTTAGAGCTGACTAGAGAAACTACATTTCCTGCAAAAATGCAGTGTGAATGCTTATTGCTGAAGAACTTACTGAAAAACAGCTGAAATCAGCTTAAAAACATGCTGAAATGTAGCTAAAATGGAAGAACAGCAGAAAAAAGCAGAAAGAACACATGAATTACATTTAAATACAGAAATTAGCTCATAAATTACAAAATTAGCACAAAAAAACAAGTTGAATTTAGAAAAAAATATCTGGAAAATGGCTGAAAAGGCTGAAAGAAGCTTAAACTACCAGAAGGAAGTGAAAGGAGCTGCAATGAGCTAAAATATGCAAAATTATCGGTAACTGAAAAAGTTAAAATTTTGCACAAAAAAGCTAAAAAGTAGCTGAAATATCAGGGAAAAGTTGAAAGCAGCATAACAGCCTGAAATTAGTGGAAATAAATTAATTAGGCTAAAAGTAGAAGAAATTACCACGAAAAACTTGAATTTAATAATAATAATAATGAATTCAATTTATAACGCACTTTTCATTAATGAAAATCTCAAAGTGCTATTTCAGAATTTATCTGAAAACAGCTGAAATGAGCTAAAAATGCTTAAAAAAGTACAGTTTCTGAAAAGGTTGAAGACTCTTAAATGAGTAGAAGAAAGCGGTAAGAACATGTTTGCTGAATGAAGCAGAAATGAACACAAAACGTGGAAATTATCTGAAAAAAAAGCTGAAATTAGCAAAAAACAGCTGAAAAGTAGCTAAGCAACAGAAAGAAGCTTAAATCAAAAGAAGGCATTGAATAGAGCACATTTCTACTGAATTTGGCTGAAAAAAGTTGAAATGCATGCAAAAAATGTGGAATTAGACAAAAAAGCTAAAATGAGCAAAAAAGCTAAATAGTTGCTGAAATATCAGATGAAGCTAAAACTTGCGGAAATAAGCTGAAAGAAGCATAACAAGCTGAAATTTGCAAAAATAAGTTAAAAGAAGCACAAAAATGTGGTAGATAGCAGAAATAATCTGAAAGGATAAGAAAACAGCCGAAGAATCAGCTGAAAAGTAGCTAAAAAAACAGAAAGAAGCTTAAATTAAAAAAAGGCATTGGATAGAGCACATTTCTACTGAATTCGGCTGAAAAGCTAAAATGAGCATAAAACAGCTAAATAGTTGCTGAAATATCAGATGAAGCTAAAACTTGCAGAAAGAAGCTGAAAGAAGCATATCAAGCTGAACTTAGCAAAAATAAGTTAGAAGAAGCACAAAAAATGTGGTAGATAGCAGAAAGAATCTCAAAGGATAAGAAAACAGCTGAAAAAAACAGCAGAAATTAGCTAAAAGAAGCTGGAAAAAAATGTTTAAATTTGCACAATGAAGCTGAAAGAAGTTGAACCAGAACAAAATGCGAAAGGAGCAGTAAAAGATTGTAAACACATCTGAAGCTATGAAGGAGGTAACGAGCTCAATTAATTTTCTATGTAAAAAAAAAATGGCAGAAAAGGCTAAATATTTCTTAAAGCTAAAGTTGCACCAATGCCAAAAGTCATAAGAGGATTGTCCAGAAAGAGCTGAACGTAGTATATGATTTGTTGAAATAGCACAAAACTTGTGGAACGAGAAAGATGATGAAAAATTCACGGATAAAAAATGGATCACAATAGTGTGAACGCTTCATAAACATTCACACAATTACTGCTGGTTGTAAGTATTGATTACATGAGTGCTGTTTTTTGTCTGTCAGGTTGAATGCAACTCCAAACTGGACCCAACCAACACCACCTTTCTAAAGGTAAACTTAAGCCTAATCTCACCCACAGCCTTTTGACTCCAACTCTGTTGACTCAGTGTTCACACAACAAGGTGTCTTAAGTTTATCATGTCATCAGCAGTTTGGTTAAAAGTTGTTCTCTTTTCATGGCAGATGGCCGACTCTGGTGGACTTCCCCAACTCACACAGGTAACACACCATACAGTCAGCAGAGGGTTAAAAACATCAAACAGACCAGTACTGTAAACATAGCATCCATGATCTCATCGAATGAAACTGATGTGTTATCTTGCAGCCCGCCAAGCTGACTGAAGCCTTCAAGTATTTCCTGCAGGGAATGGGCTACAGTAAGTGTCCATGTTTACACTCTGTCCAGAATGTGATTTCAAGATGTACCATATTTTCCGGCATATAAGTCGCACCTTTTCGCCTAATTTGCATGCCCTGCGACTAATGCTACATTCACACCGAACGCGTTTTGAGCGGCCAAAAAGCGTGAAACGCCTCAAGGTGGACGCACTGGACTGAACTGGTGTTCAGTCCGGAACAAGAAGCAGCAGCAGCGGTGGCGGCGGGGTGTGGGAGGAGCTAAAATCGGCTAGCAAAGCTTAAACTTGCTAAACGTGAAAAGTTTACAATTCAAAACTTACTCGATATCCCGACTTCCTCGCTGACACTCCGCCAGGCAGTTTCTCCTCCATACTTGAACACAAATTTGCGGATTGTTTCTGTGTCTCACAAACAATACGTCACAGTTGCGCAACATCCGTCCCCTTGTTACCGCGTCACATAGCTGACTCTCCCTGATTGGTTGTCAAGACGCGTTGAGCGGCGAAAGTTCAGATTTTTCAAGTCGAGCGGCGGCGGCTGCCGCGGGCACCGCATGCACGGAAAACGCTCTGCCGCCCCTTCCGCGCCGCTCAAAACGGACGTGACGCGAAGCACAACCCCTAGAGGCGCGTCCCCCATTGACTTGGGGGACGCGCATGTAAACCGGCCGCTCCTGCAGCTCAAAACGCGTTCGGTGTGAACGTACCATTATAGGGCGAAGCGACATATTTATGGACTTTTCCCCATATTTTTAGACAAATTTTTGGCTCAGATATGACTGTTTTTCATTTTGGCAAAAAAATGGTGCAGTACCACTTTCGGCCGCTAGGGTCCACCGACCGTTCCCACCTCATGGGTCCGACCGAAGACGCTGCTGGTCGGACTCACTATGTCGCAGACCGGCCTCCTGCTCTCTGGAGCTCTGACACTTCCAGAGAGTCCACCGACCGTTTCCAGCTCGTGTGTCCGATGGCAGCCTCCTCTGGTCGGACTTACTCTGTCGCAGCCCGGCCTCCTGCTCTGGAGGTATGAACTACTAAACCACAGGACAGCTTTTGTTGAAACTTACATAAAGTAATTACTGGGTGGACATTTACAAACTGTTAGCTGTAGGAGATTTTTGAGCTAAAATTCGATGTTTTAGGACCATAAATGTGTAGCAGTTAGCTCCGTGTTTTTCCGGGTACTATTTACCTAAATAGCTCAAGAACCACACGGCAGATTTTCATTAAACTTACAGAAAGTAATTACTGGGTGGACTTTTACAAACTGCTAGCTGTAGGAGATTTTTGAGCTAAAATTTGATTTATTTATAATTTATTTTCGCAGCGCACGCGACCGTTTGGAAGACGTCAAAGCGAAACAATTTAAATCCAGCAGATTTGACCATTACGTGAATTTATTAAGGAACGGTTAAGCTCAGAAACACTTTTGCTATAATGTCAGCTAACAAATATATATTTTTTAAGTGTTTATCTTGCTAAATTTTAAAGAAAATGCTGCGGTCCCACCCGTGCGGGTGCACGTAGCAAAACTACTTTTTAAATCCAGCTGATTTGACAATTACGTGCATTTATTAAGGAAAGGTTAAGCTAAGACACATCTTTGCTATAATTTTCAGCAAACAAATAATTGTTTTTACCGTGTTAATCTTGTTAAAGTCCTTCAGTGCAGCTCCTGTGGCCGCCATTTGCAGCAGGGCAAAACTCCAACCCACATTTCGGGTTGCCAACGGTGACACATAATAGATGCGACTTATATGGCGGTGCAACATGTTTATGGATTTTTCCAATTTATTGGCAATAATTTGACAATGCGACTTATCGGGCGGTGCGACTTATCGGCTGGAAAATACGGTATATTTCTGATCATTTCTTGTCTTGTTATTTCAGCAGGACTACAGTTGTCAGATTTATTGAGCGATGTATTTCCTGCAGAGGGACATGTGTTAATCTTGCCCTCTGTTTTCCTTGCCCCGTTCTTTCAGTTGCTTATGTGAAGGATCGGAGGCTGAGTGGAGGGACAGGTACTTCCTCCTCCCCCATTCGGCTCTAAACTCTTACTGCTGCCCCGTTCGATGGCATTTTCTATTTCTTTTGGTCCATCTGTTGGGTTATGAATAATAATTTTGCGCTGTGATTATCTCTTTTGATTTTGCTCTCATTTCTGTTGTTTTCTTTACCCCCAAGAGCATTGAACCCCATTGTCGTTTTATCGAACACAATTTTTCCTTCGGTGGAAAAATACACAGCCCTTACTCCTCTTTTCCCCCCATTCCTTTTCATTGCATCACCAATATTGCTCTTTGCATGGCGTTATGCTAGCTTTGAGCAAAGCCCTATGAGCTGTGTTCCTAACAAATCACAAAAGTATTCAAATAAATACTCACAGATTTTTTTTAAACGTACCCCACTGAGATTTGAGATAATTAGCTTGAAGCTTTTGTTATGCACCACACGGAAGATTTATTACTAAAAGTAAATACTTTACATTCATTCAAAAAGAGTATTTTACGGTAAATCCTTTAATTTTGAGGACATTGCTTTTAATAAGAGTTGTTTTAAACTTTACACTTAAACATAGCAGGCATTTCTTCTGATATTTGGACTGATGCAGTTATTGACAGAGATGCTAAATGAACTTAAAAGGTTCAGTATGTAATTTCTGGAACTTAGGAAAATTTTGAACAGAGACATGTTTCTGGTCCCTCCCAGAAACTTACCCCTTGCTCTGCTGAAATTCAAATTCAAGCTCTGTTTTTATTGGCTGATTCAAATTCAAGCTCTGTTTTTATTGGCTGGTTACAAACTCTGTTTTTATTGGCTGGTTAACGGTGTCACTGTGGCTTTTTAGAAATGCTTTTAGAGAAGCAAGGGGACAATAGTTTTTTTCAGAGATTACTTGTCTAAAATCAGTATGTCAGGAGGTAGTGACAGAGTGAAGAAATATGTTAAAAATATATTGTTAGAAAAGTTACATACAGCTCCTTTAGAGTTCTGAGACCAAAGACATCTAAAGAGAGAGTTGGGCCCAGTTGGTGGAGATGTGTTACCCTACAAATTGACATGTTTTATATGTTGATACAATGAACATGGCATTTATTATTTAGAAGTAATTAACTCAAGCATGCTGCTGACTACAGCATACTTTCAATACATTGAAGACAATAACACACAATTGTTTTCTTGAAGTACATTTTGTGATGTAATGTTTCAACTAATACCCCCTTGTAAAAATAACATTCAATTCAACCTTTATTTATACAGGCTAGTCTCAATGAACCTCGAGGACTCATTTAAAAGAGACCTGATTTTAACAAAAAATGATGACGACATTAGATGACAACGACAACAGTAGACAATCTTAAAAGAAGGCATATAAATTGCAAAAAATAAATAAATGGAAGAAAATAATGTTAAAAAGCAAACAAACAACAGCTACATTATAAAGCGATATAAAATACTAAAAATAGGATGGCTGCATTGTTTTTTTTGCCATGAACTTAACAGATGTTTGAAGCTACTTTGTACTTAGAGAGGTCATGGTTGAGAACTTTAGATATTTTTGCAAGATATTCCAGGAAACAGGAGCGGTGTAGGAGAAGGCCCTTTTGCCTAGTTACGTCCGCACTGAGGGAACACTGCATGTAATCATGTCCTGAGAGCGCACGCTGTAGCTGCTCTCACGTAGTGACATGTAGGAGGAGATGTATGAACAGACCAAGAAGTGATTTAAAGATGAAAATGTGCCTGAGAGAGTCTGCGTGAAGTTAATAATGACCAGTTTACCAGTGAATACAGGGTGTAGTGATGGGCACGGTAGCCAGTTATGAATTTTAGTGCACTGTGATAGACAGCATACAACATCTGCAAGGTGTTAGCAGGAGCATTCGTGCAAATTATTTCACCATAATCAATGGAGAGAAGGAAAGTCGCAGTTACAAGGTGTTTCCTAGAATTCAGAGTTAAACAGGATCTATTTCTGAAAAAGAAACCCAGTTTAACTTTTCAGTTTCTTTACCAAATTTTCAACGTGGGGCTTAAAAGAGAGATGCAAATAAACCAAGATATCCAGGTATTTGTAGGAATCGACAAACTCAATAGGAACAGCATTCAAAGATAAAATCAAAGGAAGGACTGCTGGTTCCGACTTTCTGTTTGAAAACAGCATCCCTTTGGTTTCGTCTGCATTCAGTACAATTTGACATGGAACAAAATCAGACTGGATGATGTCAAAGGCGGATTGCAAAAGCTGGAAAACCTTAGCAACTGTTTTAGCTCGACAGTAAACAACTATCATCAGCAAAGGAATGTAAGGATGCATCAGGAATGCTCTGACCTAAATTACCTATGAAGATTGAGAAGAGGGTGGGACCTAAGACAGAACCTTGTGGTACGCCATTGTTACACCACTGAACATTATTACATTAACATTAACATTAGAAGCCAAACGCTCATTCAGATGGTTGTAGTGACAACAGGCCGCAGGACTGGGTCAACAGGACTTTAATTTGTTTGGTGGTCAGGAGCACCGTTAGAGGCTGTTCAGAGTAGTTAAGAATTTTTTCTAAATCCATCTTAGGGGACCAGATGGCAAGTGATCAGCTAGGCGCCTCTGTAGTTAACTGCAGTTCCTAAAATATTTTTGAGTTTGGATGTCATTTACCCACACTTTATGTAAATATGCATAAAATCAGGTGGCAGAGTAACATGCTTAGGAAGTGTTGAACCCAGAGTGCAGACAGAAATGGAGGAACTCCAGGGTAAAACATAGAAAACCCATTTATTTAGTAAAACACAAAAATCTAAAGCTGACGTGGCAGCAAATCTTACAAAAACTGGGGGAGACACAGAGGAAGCTGAACATGAACTTGTGAAGCACAATCCATGCACGGGGGACAAACAGAATAGGACGTTATTTAAAGACAAAACTAACGAGAGGGAATGACAAACAGCTGGAGCGTGGAAGGAGCAGGAGCTGGCAAGAAGAGAGAAACACTGGGAAAGCTGGAAACAGAGGAAAACAACAGACTCAGAGAACCAAGTAAAATTATCACAAGCAGACACAAATATCACAAAACACACAGATATGACAGAGTGGCTGTAAGATGTGATTTAAAAAAAGTCTGCTGATGTTTCTGTGAAAATGACATTTTCAATCATCTGAATTGAAAGTTATGCACCATAACTCATGTTCCCTGAAAGAAGGAAACGAGGTGCAACATACTTGCTATGGGAATTGCGCCCTCGCGCGATTACCTGAAGGAATACATTCACGCCTTTTACGGCAGGGGGCACCACCCGCACCAGAGGTACCGCCCTTTAGGTACTTAGGCGACTGACGCCCCTCCAACTGTCTCCAAAATTGCACTTCACCGAGCTTTCAGCATTGAAAAGGGCCAGCTATGTTGCACCTCGTTCCCTTTCAGGGAACATGAGTTATGGTGCATAACTTTCAGTTCCCTTTCAGTTCGGTCTCTCGGTGCAACATACTTGCTATGGGAACGTAATTCATTCACGCCCTTGAAATGCTCAGTGAAATGCCTGTTAGTGTGAACGTCTGCCATTGACCAGAAGGCATCTCAAAGCTACTTTCTATTGTGTATTAGAAAGAACAGCCTGAGTGACATCACACGCAGTAACATCCAAACTGTAGTACTTTGCAAAAGTGTTTAATGAGCTCCAGTTCGCAGCATTGCAAATGTCTGCAACTGACACGCCCTTGAACAATGACCAGGAAGTGGCCAAGCCCCTGGTTGAGTGAGCATGGACTCCAGGTGGCACTTGTTGACCCTTGCTACTGTATGCCCTTTTAATGGCCTCCGTCACCCAATGTGAGAGGCGCTGTCTTGATAGGGCCTTTCCTGTAGCAGGTGCAGCAAAGCATACGAACAGTTGATTTGTTTTCCTCCATTCGGCTGTTCTCTGCATGTAGATGCGTAAAGCCCTCACTGGGCAGAGAGCCTGTAGCCTTTCCTGTTCTTGAGTGAGGACAGGATCAGGCGGAAAGGAGGAGAGATCAAAGTCTAGACTCCTATGGTTCAGAGTCAAGACCTTGGGGGTGTATGCGAGATTAGGCCTTAGCGTGACCTTTGACCCGTCGGGGGCGAATCAAGTACACATTGGATGTACAGATAATGCATGGAGGTCACCCACGTTTCACCGAGCAAAGAGCCAGGAGAAGAGCAGTTTTATAAGATAGAAAATCTATCTTAATCTCACTCAGAGGCTCGAATGGCGGGTCGCAAAGAGCCCCCAAGACCAGGCCAAGATCCCAACCAGGGGTCAAGGTCCTGCTGGGTGGCTTAGTTCGAAGCACACCTTTCATATATCTCATTATGATTGGATGTGCTCCAGGAGTCCTGTGTCCCCAGCCCTCGTGACAGGCAGAGATAGCTGCAAGGAACACCTTAATCGTTGAATAAGAACGACCCTTTTCCAGTAAATCCTGAAGGAATGTTAGTAGTTGAGCCAGGTCGCAAGCATAAGAAATTATATTTCTTTCTGAGCACCAGGCTTCGAAGATGCGCCACTTTTGTGCGTATAGGGACTGTGTTGACCCGGCACGGGCATTTTGTATGGTTTTCACCACATTCTCAGGCAGGCCCGAAGCCATCAGCCTGTCCTTCTCAGCTAACAGGCTGGAATTAATTCCAGATCCTGGCCTAAGCAGCTGGACTGCGACTTCCTGTGTGAGTCTTTGAGGGTCAACCAAGTTGGGGAGTGGGCCTCCACGTTGATGTGTTAACAGACTTCCCTGATCGAGTCTCCTCGAAGACAGATGAAGTCCATTAATGTTATTAGATTGAGTCGGAACAGGAAAGCTACTGTTTCCCTCCGAGATAGGATTTAATGGATTGAGGGGCTGCTGCTTCTGTAAACGAGCAGACCTCCTGAGTCCAAATGAAGTCCCACCCAGTGGAGTACTGTTGTGTGGGGACAAGTTTTGTGCAGCTTTGTGAGGAAAAACACGTGCTGCTCTTCTACCGCACGAGCGTTGTGTGTCCTTCATGAATAATAAAGGAGCAGCAGCAACGTGTGAACGTGGGGACGGTCCTTTGTGGCCGGCAGACTCAAGATAATTTGTTGATAAGGAGCCCAGTTTCTTTTCAAAGACAGGAGGAAAATTCTTGTTCGACCCCGATTCTTTTACACACACAGTAACTTGATCACAGCCATAACTTTGAGGGTATGAAAATTGTGTCAGCCTTGGGGCATCTGACGTACACTCCTGTGGTGCGAATCTATCACATGTTCGTCTGGTTAGTGTATTAGCCAGCTCCTTGCTCGTAATGGACGTGGCTCGTAAAGGGCTGGGACACTCGCCCTTTCCCACCTGTCTCCGCGAAAGGTGTAGGGTCTGTTCACAGACGCCTCTGGGTCTGTCTCCTGGAGACAGGTCCTGAGGCACCCTGCTGGGGCTTATTGAGTAGGCTGGTACCCCATGAGCTGTGAGGGAGGGGGATGTGCCCACCCCCTTTATGACGGCTGACGGACCAGAGAGGCCCATACTGTTGACATTATTTGTGTTGGTGTGTTGTTGTTGTTTTTTTTTTAACGTCAATAAAACAGGGATGTGCTGTTTTATGAGCTTTATTCATGCTTACGTGCAACGACATACATGATTTGATGTCACTCACAGCAGGGAGAACATGGTTTGTGCATGCAACAGAGTTATCAGCCATTTGTACTTTGCTACAAATAAAGTCTGAACAAGGTGCGAACACTCCCGTTACCGCGTGGGCGGGAGGCCGTCTGAAATGTAAACGTGAACCTGGTTCATCAGGCACGTTTTTGGCGAGTGTCCCGGTTCGCCGAGGAGGCCCTATGCCTGCTCGCTTGGCGTGGGACAAACCTGTTTTTATTCCATGCGTGCTCGGAGCGAGATTGGCTCGGCGGGGGTCTTTGCCGAGGTTCCTCCTCGTATGCTATCCGCTTCTGCGGTGGCGCACGCGTCGTCGAGCGGTGCCGCGGCTGTGCAGGTCTGCCGCCAGCAGGTTCTCTGGGGGGGGCGAAACTCCGACGGGGAATGCCCACCCTGAGGGCTTCAGCCTGCCTGCGCCTTTGGTCCAGCTTGGTTTGGATTCGCTCCAAAGTCTGGCCAAAAAGTCCCTCCGCTTCTATCGAGTGGTGGAGAAAAGGCACCTTTTGTCCCTCCGGTAAATCCGTCAACGTCATCCACAGGTGGCGGATCGCGATGACCACTTCCGCCATACCTCTGCCCTGAGCTACAGCAGCTGACCCCATCATGCGGAGAACAAAGTCTGTTGCTCTGCAGGCTTTGTCCAGTAATTCGGCAGCAGCTGGCTTATCCGAGGTTTCCTGCAGTTGTTGGAGTTTTTCTGCAAGGTAAGCCTGCATCATCGCAGACGCGTTCATGGCGCGCGTGGCGAGTCCTTGAGCTCTGTAGCACTTCTCGAGAAGCGACGCTGAGGCTCTGCAAGCTTTGCTGGAGAGAGTCGGTTTTGTTCCTGATGACTTGGGAGCCAGGTGGGATGCTAGCGTGTCCCCGATCTGAGGCGCGTCAACAAAACCCACCTTATCCATGCCTTCCACGTTGAGGAATTGTGAGAGAGGAAGGAGCATAGGCGCACGTGGTTGAGGCCAGGTGCGGGTCAGTTCCGTGAGGAAGTCTGGGAAGACGGGCATCCTTTGCCTTGTTGCAGCCTGCTGTTTTGAATAAAAATAGTTCCCCGCCAGCCTCGTGACCTGTTGGCGAGGTGGGGGTTCCGGCCAGGGGATATTCAACGCGTCCGCTGCTCTGTGGCACAGGTCGAACAGGGCCGGGATGGAGAAGTCCGTTTCAGGGAGCGCAGGTATCGAGGCCCTGGGGGGGTCCTCTCCCGGATCCTCGATTTCAAGTTCTGGTTCCTCCGCTGAAAATTCGCCCGAAGCTGAGATGGAGATCTCGTCTTCATTCATCATGCCCCTGGTGTCGAATTCGACTGTTAGGTCCACCATGGGAGCAAGCAGGTCAGGGCTGTCGCCCCATTTGACATGCGTGCTGTCGTGTAGAGCCATGTGTTCGAGCTCTGGAGTCGGAGTGAGGGTCTCTGTGGTGTCCGGGTCCAGTGGACCAGCTGAGCTTCCCATGGCCTTGGCCACGAGGTCCACCCGATGCCGTAGCACCGCGTCCAGCATCTGGCTGCAGTGTGGGCAAGAGTCGGGCGCGTCCAGAGCTTGTCTTGCATGAAATATACCCAGGCAGACTGGACAGGCCTCATGGGTGTCCGTCGCCGCGAGGGCAAATCCACAGCCACTGGGACAGGCGCGCGAGGTTGGGCTCGCCGTCCCGCTGGTTTTCCTTTGAAGTTTAGTCTTTCACTTTGCCTTCTCCGGAGGCATGTCCGAGACTAGGCGAGCGAGACCTTCCAAAATCCTTTTTCTTAGTTGTTCAGGTGTCTCCTCCGTCGTGTCACTTTCGCTGGCTAGCCCGCTAGTATGTTAGCCGGGGTAGCAGTTGTGGCGTAGTTATAACACCGTTGTAGCGAAGCAACCTGTAGGGAGAGGAGAGAAAAGACTTCGAGGTTATAGAAATGTGCTGGACCAGCTTTCGCTAGTACATAAGAAGTAAGTAAATAACATTATTTATCTGAGGAACAGACTGCTTTGAGTTTAACTTCATTGCACTCTCATCTTGAGCAAGCATGAAGGTGACAGTGGAAGGAAAAACTCCCTCATGTAGAAGAAACCTTGAGCAGAACCAGGCTCAGAATAACCGTCTGTCTGCTTCGACCAGCTGGGTTTGAGAGGAACAGGAAGGAGGAACGGATACACAATGGCAGGTTGAGAATCATGTGAAGATAAAAAAATAATACAAATAATAATAATAATAATGTCATCTATGCATGTTTCCACACAAGACGAAATTTGACTCTGCATTTAACCCAATCACCACCAGGTGGCAGCGGGCAGCTATAGAAAGCGCGCCGGGAGCAGTAGTGATTGAATGTGCTGCTCAAACACACCACAAAACTATGCCGTGACTGGGGTTTGAACCAGGGTCCTCCGGATCCCAAGTCCAGTTCCCTTGCCACTACACCATCTTGGCCACTAACTGTTCAATTTTAACAATACATTTTAAGAAATTAGGTCAATTTGTCCTCCAGTAGTCTAAGCATATAGCTGCATTACAAGTCAATCCTAACTATAGGATTTATCAAAAAGAAAAGTCTTGAGTTCAGTCTTAAAACTGGACAATGTGTCAGCCTTATGGACAGAAACTGGAAGTTGGTTCCACAAGAGAGGAGCCTGATAACTGAAAGATCTTCCTCCCATTCTGCTTTTAGAAACTCTAGGAACCACAAGTAAACCTGCAGTCTGAGAGTGAAGTGCTCTGTTAGGAAAATATGGAACAATAAGATCTGTAATATAAGATAGAACTAGGTTGTTGAGGGCTTTGTAGGTTAGAAGTAAGATGTTCAATTTTGGATTTGACAGGGAGCCAATGGAGAGAAGCTAAAATTGGAGAGATGATTGCTCATATAACTCCCATTATGATTCTGGCAGTAGCATTTTGGATTAGCTGAAAACTTTTAAAAGAAGTTTTTGGACACAAAATTGTCCAAAAATTGTCCAGCCAAGTGTTTGAAAACAATCAGAACAAACACTAAAGAGAAACTCACTCGTCAACGTCCTGTAACCCACTTTGATGAATAAAACCCAGATAAAATTGACATTTAAATGTATCAAAAGGCATCCATACTGTATGAACAGTTAACAAAATGTTGAGTTGAAACAAACAAAAATGACAAAAATGCTGAATTTTCAGAAAATTGCCAAATATGGCTGTTTAATAGTTTTGAATCAGCTGAAGGTTTGGCTCAGGACAGATTGCATTCAGACTACCTAACAAGCGAACATGGTGCTAACATGTTGCTAACATGGTGCTAGCAACAAGTTTATGACACATAGGTTAAAATCCCTAACTATTCATGGCTGGTTGACTTTTTCACCAGCTACCAACCAAAAAACCCTCTAGTTATCTACATTAGCATGTACTCCCTACATTCCCTCAACATCAGCTGATTACATGTTTTTCTTTTACAAACCACAACACCTAATTCTTCCATTTTTTTATTTTGTTTCTCTGCCTTCCTTCCAGTGCCCTCGGCCAGTATGACCCGCCTGGCTCGCTCCAGGACGGCCTCCCTGACCAGCGCTGGCTCCGCGGAGGGGAACCGCTCTCGGGCCTGCACCAACTCTGACAGCACCGATGGGGTCGGCGCTGTCGCCCAAACCATGGAGGTGTCGTGCTGAAGAGCCACATAATGACGGAGTGAAAGAAGAGGCCGAGGGGAAGGAGAGAGAAAGTAGGAAACAGAAATGATGGGAGCTGGGGTGTAAAATTAGCTTGAGAAGAAGCTGACGGCTCTTTCTGTCTTCATCTTTTTTCCTCCATATCCCTTTAATGTGCCATTTTCTTTCCTCTATCGCTGTAAAATACCATAAGTATTGTTACTAATGCACCCAACAGACCTTTAAATACCCCCCTTGTCCCTCCTTTTTCCCCACACTGAAAGATTTAACCTACTGGTTTTGCTCTTGAAGTGTCAATCTTGTGTTTGCTAAATGTTCCTCATTATTGCCTGTGCCCTTTGAACACCTCCCAACCACCACCACCACCCCCCAACTTACATACACACAAAAATAAAATAAATACAGCTGTCTTTAGAACAAATCTGCACAGAAATATCTCATGAAAAGCTGCCGTTAACATTGAAAATGAAGTTGAACACGTCAAATGTGGAAAAAACAGAAAGCAGAACTTTGGGGGGGGGGGTGCCATATGAGATGGTGGGGGGTAATGTTAAAAGATAAAAGTGTTGTGCATGTGTCTTTTGAAAGTATTAACTGTTTATAGCATCTCTCTCTGCGCTGTTTGTAAGGATGATTGTTTCCACGAGGAGCAGGGAAACACAAAGTGGAGGTGAGTCCAGACTTGGACAGACAGCACCACCAAGCCTCGCTGTAGTCGAGTGTATTGTAGCTCTTAGACACGATTCATTAGCTGATTTAGAGCATAAATAGAACACAGCACACTGATTTAAAGCTGCACTTGGAGTTGATGTAAACATTTAAAACCATAATTTGAAAGCAGCAGAGTGATTATTCTTTATCTGGGGTCTGTTGTCCGTCAGTAAAAGCATCTAAAGACAGGAAATGAGACCAGCCTGGCATTTCACCACCACACCACCAGGATCTGCTTTTATTGCCGCGATATCGCACAGAGCAAAAAAGGTTGAAGTGGTTCATTTTCTTATAGAACTGTTGCGCTAGATGACAATCTGGAGCTGCGTAATAAAACGTGCACGTAAGAACTACTGTGGAATGAACTGCGATTGCTGCTTCGGCTTGTTTAACTCAGCTTGTTAGAAAAAGTGAAAACGCGTTTGCTCATGTAAGGCATGCGAGAGTTAATTCTTTTATTGAACGTTTCTTTTTTTAATTTTGCACTTTCTAAAGATGAAAAAGCTTGAACGTGAATGGCCTTATAAGAGGTGTCTGTTTATACATGCTTGGATTTGGTGTCTGTTAATGAATTAAACCGTCAAAAACGTATAGCATTTTGCTTTACATTGTAAGAAAAAATAAATAAA
>JBBPBX010029641.1:24529-35749 GCA_038048925.1 Garcialebias charrua
CATTAATGTGGGACAGAATATTGGAGACATTAAAACAGCCTCAGGTAAAAAAACAAACTTAATATTAGTTTTCTTAAAGGATATACATATTTTTGAGAAGAAATGTTTTAGTATAATGTGTTCTTTAAATTTGAAATGTTTTTCAGTTTGTGTTCTGGTGTGGAAGAGGAGAGAAGAGACTGTGGTCTTTATTTTGAAGGCTCTACATTTTTCACGTAACTTGTCTCATTTGTGGTTATTTCCAAAGGAATTAAAACTCAGGCATTTATTTTTTCAGAATTTTTAATTTCCCCAAGATATTTGGATCTATAAAATCCCATAAACACAAAAATGAACATTGTTTGAGAAGATAAAAAAGTAATTCAAAAATTACAAATTCCAACTGTCATAAAGTTTAAAAATAGAAACAAAGATGTTGAAAACAAAAGCAAGAGCTCTGAGTTAAAAAAACAGGTTTTAGTTGTACAGAATAAAATATTAAAGCTACTCATTGCAAATATGAAATCCAACATAAACAAGGTTATGTTATATCAAATAACAAATAACTATATCAAATGATGCAGATTTTAAAAGTTTACTCCAGTAGTGTTCCAGATATATGCAATATAATTCTAAAATGCGAGTCCACATTCTACATAAACAGAGTACTGAGCTGAATTTGAAGCTTGCACTGCATAATCGAGCTACCTAGGTTACTCTTCATCTCTGGGGTTAGATAAAGTTTAACATTTGATGTATTTTCAGTCACTGCAGGTCTTTAGGTAAACAAATGCAGGTGATGGTTGTCATGGATGTAACTGGGACCCCGTGTACATAATCTCGTTTTCATCACATGTACCACATGCGGTGCAAATGACAATAAAGACTCTCTGACTCTCTGACTCTGACTCTCATATCCAGTCACAAACAATTTTTTTATTTACATTTTTTTGACACATTTACCTTTAGTATGAGAACGATATTGTGCAGATTTTGTTTCTAACGTTGTCATTTTTTTTGTCTTGTCTTCCTGAAATTGCAACCAATAACTTTAAATACAAAAAAAAAGCCCATTATAAGGACAAGTGTCAGGGGTGAAATGATGGAACGTTAATGAGAAAGGTTAAATTTTCCCAAGGTCGAATGGTTCAACTGAATCAACTAATTTCTCTAGGGCTCACCATTTAAATAATCTTCAGACTCTCATAGATATCTACTAAGCAATTTATAAAATGTATTATGACATGGCTGTAGGAAACATAACCAAAACAAGACACTCACTTATTGAGGTAGATTCGTTTTTCTGTGAACTGGCCTGCTCCGTGCTCCGGATCCTCGTAGGGCTCATTCTGCACCACCTCCACCCCTTCTCCACGTTCACTCTGCTCATGACTGTGTTTACTGATCATGTACAGCTGACCAATTTGGTACTGAAAGACAAAACGGGAGAAAATGGAGAAAAGCGATCCAAGCTGTTAGATTCACACATTTATTGGAGGGATTTAGACAAACGTGGACATCATGACGGATATAGCAGAGTGAGAGAGAGAAAGCTGTACAAGTTTACAGTAGCAACAAAAAATATTTTATAACAGGATTATTGCTCAGGTACATTCCTGCAGGAGGTGGACAGTCACCATCAAGAAACAAAGTTGTCTGCTTAGAGGTTGACTGCAGCTTAGTAACAAGCCAAACAAAAACAACAGCGAGTAAGGTAACACGAACACGTTGCCCCCTGTGATAAATCAGTCAGCACCGACAGTCGTTCTCTCAGCGCTGAATGACCCACTTGGCTCTGTCCTAATGTCACTTTGATCTGCCTTGGCCGTCTGGATTTAGGTGTCACATAGCGACAGTTTTCCATACATTTGGAAAACCACAAGTGCTGGAAAGAGGAGGCTTCATGACAGAAGTTTCCAACTGTTTGTGGGCCTATTTCCGTGCTGAAGAAATGGATACAGTCCTGATTGTGGCTTATGCCGCTTGCAGAATTGCTAAGGGGTCATTTAGGACTCAGCTGACACATACATAAACACATACACTCACACACAAACACATACACTTTGCTCCAACCAAGGATAGCTGTGTTAAGCTAATGGAAAAAAGAACAAGGACCACATGCGATGTTAACTTGTGACTCAACGTGACCAAAGGTCAGAGGCAGACATATTCAAGCCTAACCACAGTATATGCATGTAAATTGACAAACTAAGAAATACTACAGCTGCAGATAGTTGGTGATGGAAATTACAACTCTTTTTCTGGATCCTGTTGTATTTTTGCAATGCTCCTTTGCTTTTTAAGCCTCTTCTTTATGAGCTGAGCCAAACAAGCTGAATCCCAGAAAAGACGTGCGTTTCTTTAAAGAAATCCACAAATCTTGTTATAATTTCACGTTGAAATGTTTCTTCATTACAAACAAAGCTACCGGCGTTGCACAGTTCATCACTGCGCAAAGGAAAACATGCATCCACTTTGTTTGTGACTGGATGCCAACAGCACACTCCTGCAGAGCTGTAGTGCCAGTTTAATATTCACAACCATGCAGTGCTTATAATGAAGACATCAATGACTGTCTTACTCAGTTAAACTTATTTGACTGAGTACACATTTGCAACACATTGGAACAACAAGAGCTCGTAGAATCATCCATGAGATGTTGGATAAAATGCGTCTTTTTCCAGGCAGAGCAGATTAACCCTTGTCTTTAAGATTAGAATAAGATTTGAATGACCATTTACCATCTTAACAAGACAATTCAGGAAATAATGTGATGTGATATAGCATAATAATTTCTTGTTTATTTTGTAAATTTATTTTGGACTTAGTACCGTACCAAAAGCTGCCTTCACTAAAACAATATAATGCAGTACATAGACCATGAAAGCAGTCATAGTTTAGTGAAACAAAAACAGTTCCTCCATAAAGGACAGCACCTTGAATAATTAGGTCACATTTCATGTGCAACAATGTTGATGTTTGAGTTTTTTCAAATGTATTTCTTTGACACTTGGAGAAAATCAGGCAGTGTGGCAAACAGTTTGATTATATTTAGAGCAGGACAGCTGTTTTTTTTAATATAGATATACTCAAATGCGACAAATTACAATCAGACACTTAACTTAAATTGATCAATTGTATCATAAGCCAGGATAAATATGAACAAGCAGAAGGAAGACCCATCTTTGCTGCTACATGTGCAAATAGAAGCATGTTATTTATGGTGTTGCACTGTAGAGGAGGTATCACTTTGAGAGAAAATATGAGAGAAGGATCAAGAGCACACATGAATCTTCGCGCTGGATGGAAGTCACTGCAGCAGAGAGCCCACTTGGGAGGAGCTCTGAGCATCCCTCTGATCACACTGATGGCAGGCAGTAAATTAACCCCAAGCACCATGTTTTTGTCTTTCTCCCTTGGTTAAATCAGGTTTTGGACAGTTTGTATAAACCGGACGATTATTGTGCCATTCTTCCTACCTGCCATTGTGTTTAGCCCCAGTCTGTTGTTTACCTAAAAGCTGGAGCTGATGAATGAGAAGCTGCCTTCATTGTTGTCTTTGGAAATCTAATGACGAAACAAGAGAAGTGGCCCTGGCTAAGGATAAAGTGGTCATGAATAATTGGTTATTATTTCTCTTTGTGTCTCTCCAGAGACGGATGAGCCACTGGGTAGAATCAAGAGGATGACGAGAAGGAAAAATGTGATCTTTTCTGCTCCGACTTAATTGCTCTTCTGACACTTTCATCACTAACATTTTCTGCCTTCTTTTCTTGATTCTTCTATGTTTTTTTCTTCTTCTTTTTTACCTTCTCGGATATAATGAACTGTCTCAAGAAAATTAAACGGAACCACATTTCTAAATGTATTTCTCTTATTAAGGGTGCAAAAACACACAGATATCACATTTTGGTACTTTTCTAGTACAGCAAAAGAAAAGTGTGACTTCAGGCCTAATTTTCACCCCAACACCACCTCCTACAGTTTCTCTGCTAGATGTGTGCTTGCTTATGCATTCATAATTTGAGAAAGATTGCTGAATACAGCTTTCCATCTTCCACTTGGTTGAGATAAAGTATAGAAACTTAACTTTTATATTACTGTGTAACACTGAAAACATCCACCATTTGTGAGAGATAACAGGAGCCTTGAATGAGTTATTGAAAGTGTAGCTTGTACTTTCTTATCAAGGGCTAATAAAAGTATAGATAGTATTTATTATAGATCAAGTATCCAGCTAGCAGGACCATATTTACGGGAGCTGCAGTGTTGTATTTTTGGAACTAGAGTCTATATGCACATTTGATGTGGGGCTTTAAGTCCTACCCACTCTTCTGCACACAGCCAGGGCATTACTTTTATTTCATGCACAAACTTAATTACAACTAAACATTTTGGGGAAAATAATATTTGAACACGCAGCAGCAAGGCAAGAATTACATGGATCATTAAAAAATGTCATCACAGAATCAAATTAACTGAGGTTTATTCTTTTATTTTACAAAAAGCAAAGTCTCATTTGTTTACATGGAATGGAGCAGGACTACTGTAAATATGCACTGGAACCAGCTTGTAGAGAAGGTTGATCCTGACTTCAGTTTACTAGTTCTGGTCAAGTCTAGATATAATGCTCTATGTCAGACCCCACGCTGTGATGTAATTACAGTACCATTATGCTTATTTAGTTTGATGAATACTGGAGGCTAATATTTGTGAAAGTGCTAATTACTAACTAACTGCATTTGTAGCTTTGTTGATACACACAGACAATTTGTGCTTTTACTCAAAAATTCCAGCCCTAAATGTAACCAAATTCCAGCTGTTAACTATATCTAGTTTGATATTAATTTGGATCTAAAAAGGTTAAAGGATTTGAATCACAAGTAACAAGAGCCACAGCAACCGCAAAACACAATATGTGCTGCTATGACACCTGAGATGCTTTCAACATCAACTCCAGAGAGAGACAGAGAAATAACTTGTTGGCAATTTGAGATGTGGAGTCTCAGAGTTAGTGTAATTTTGTAAGAGTGTAATTATGAAGAGTGTAATTTTCTTCAAATGCATTCTGGTTCTGAGATGGTCTCAATGTAACATGATGCCAAAGCAATCACAGTCAGAACACATCATGGAAATATTAGTATAATTTTTGATTTATTATGCCATCACCCCTCTATTTTAAGGACAGATGCTTTGAACAGAGAATAGTCAAAACACCAATTAGCAAAAAGAAAGATAAATTTTGTACCAGTAATAGGTCCTATTTTATGTATATAGAATAGAATAGAATGTATCTTTATTGGCATATTTGCACCGAGGTACAAAACAGTGCTATTGGCGAGCGCACCATCCTAAGAGGGACGTATGCACGGAAAGCCGCAGCAATAATTAAATCGCGCCGCCAGACAATCAGATATGGAAAAAAAAAGGAATGTACAGTGGGATAATCATTGGTATTCAAAAAAGAATCTATCACATTTTGTCTTAGGACATTCTATGATAAAGTCAAAAAAACTCTACCAGCTCAGCACAGATAAAGACAAGAGACATGTTGCATTTTGGTGGCGTAGCAGGGAGATAAGTTTGTGAGTAATCATTTCAGATAAGCACAGTCTGCAGATGGGCTCAGCCGGCAGCTGAGTGAAGTTGACACCCCACCCACATCAAAAATTAAAGCAAACAGTCTGAATGGTTAGTGCTCCATTAGTGCTGGTTTGTGCCGTTAAAATTTTCTTTTGTGCTGCTTTGGTTTCGGAGATATTAAATATTATTTTTTTAGGTCATCTAAAGGTCACCATCACCCCATACACCTCCAAAACGCACCGGAGTGGTCTAGTTTGGTCTAATTTGTTAGTGCTCCGTTAGTGCTGGTTTGTGCCGTTGAAACTAGCGTTTGTGCTGCTTTAGTTTATGAGATATTAATAATTAAATATTTGACCGATGACGTAGTTTTTCGGATCCGCCTCTCGGGTTGCAGTGCGCGCTCCCGACACAGGGTTGCAGTGCGCGCTCCAGACACAGGGTTGCAGTGCGCGCTCCCGACACAGTGGGAACAGATGACCTAAAAAATAATATTTAATATCTCCGAAACCAAAGCAGCACAAACGAAAATTTTAACGGCACAAACCAGCACTAACGGAGCACTAACCATTCAGACTGTTTGCTTTAATTTTTGACGTGGGTGGGGTGTCAACTTCACTCAGCTTCAGCCGGCTCCATCTGAATGCACACAGAGACCTCTGGGGGGTGGGGGGGCGACAGTTTTCCAACAGCTTCAGACTCCAGGAGAGGTTTGCAGTCAGCCTTTTTTCAAGGTTGCTTGTGTCCCGATTAGATTAGTTGCATTATTTATTTTTCAGGGCAGGCTACAGTGTACTCCGACTGCAGCCTTGAGTCCAGGTGCCGTCTGGGTCCAAATCGCCGAATCATGTGAGGTTTCATTCAATCCGAGCTACAGGTCCCCGTCTGCCCCCTGATGTAGCCCGGTCGGCTGTAAACGAGTCCCAAACCGCACTGCAGGTGCGATTCAGCTCGAACAACAGCTGGTTCATTGAGGTCACAGCCCGGATCAAAGAATCTTGTTGAGCAGGAAGTTTCGCCAGCGCGTTGATCGCTGCGGTAGTCTTCCTCAGCTTCCAGTAGCAGAACCCTCCACCTAAGCCAAAAAGTAGAGCACCTGCTACCATAATTCCAATTATCCACAGATCTTCCACGTCCTCGACTGAAAGAACGGTCAGACACATTAACTTCCACTCGCCTCTCATATTCAAGATGGCCGCGCTCAGACCAGCCGCAGCTTCACGAGCTCCCGGTTCATCCCTAGTTTCTAGTAATTTTAATAGTGTTTTTGTACCTGACTGCGCGTTTTTTTCGGGTGAATTGCAGCCGAACTGAACTGTTAACAATCTGAGCGGATTTACCACAGGGCACAGCTGAAATCGGCAACAAACTCAAATCAGAGCTCGGAAGATTGGAGCTGTTAAGATCATCTTTCTGGAAGCAGATGCGCTCCAGGGGAAAGAAAAGGAAGCGGTGCTCCCGAGGAAAGAAGAGGGGCTGCCGAGCAGGAATTATGACGAGACTGCGGGCAGACGCTAAAACCGGGAGACCCCCGATGCCGGCTCTTTTTCTGTCTAACGTCCGCTCGCTGGACAACAAAATGGATCTACTTCGTTTGAGAGTGACCACGTCGGAGGAGATGAGAAGGTGCTCTGTGCTCTGCCTGACAGAAACGTGGATCTCTGAGGATACACCGGACTCTGTTTATGAGCTGGATAATAGACTCTTTTTCAGAACGGACCGGTGCACCGAGACTACGGGGAAAACACGAGGCGGTGGTGTTTGTATTTACGTGAACAAAGATTGGTGCACGAACTGTTCTGTGATCAAAAGGCTTTGTTCAGCTGCCGTGGAGTTGATCACAGTAAGGTGCCGTCCGCATTATCTCCCCCGCGACTATTCTGTAATTCTAATCAGCGCTATTTACATAGCCCCTGATGCTAATGCTAATGACGCCCAGGGAGAAATTCATGACTTACTCACCTCGCTGCAGTGTAAATATCCTGAGGGGCTCTTCATTGTTTGTGGTGACGTGAATCACGTGGACCTTCAAGTCTCCCTCCCAGCCTTCAGTCAGCACGTCTTCACAGCAACAAGAGGAAATAAAATGCTTGACCAAGTCTACACTAATGTAAAGGGGGCGTACACGGCGAAGACACGCCCATCGCTCGGAGCTTCCGATCACGGCTCTTTGATCCTGACCCCAAGACAGCTCCCCCCACTCAGGCGCTCCAAGCCGGAACAAAGAGAGATAAGAGTCTGGCTCAAGGCAGCACCTCCATGCTGAGAGACTGTTTTGAGAAGACAAACTGGTCTGTTTTCAGAGAAGCAGCTACTGATGGGAGCTCAGTGGACCTGGAACTCTATGCTTCCTCAGTCCTGGGTTACATCAGTACATGCTCTGAAAATGTATCCATAAAAAAATATGTTAAATCTTACCCGAACCGAAAACCCTGGTTAAATAAAGAAGTCTGCGCCTTGCTAGCAGCCAGGGACACTGCATTCAAGTCCGGAGATAAAGAGGAGCTGAGAAAGAGCAGGAAAGAACTGGTGGATGGCATTAAGAAGGCCAAGGCCACGTATGCACAGAGGATCGAGGGACAGTTCACCTCACAAGACCCACGGAGCATGTGGAAGGGTATTAAATGCATAACAGATTACAAAGGCAAGAACAAACAATGTCCCAAGGACCCATCTCTGCCTGATGCCCTCAATAAGTTTTATGCACGTTTTGATGATCCAAACAGACCAGCTAGCACCAGACTTACCTCATCACCAGACGAAGAGCATCTCAGAGTGACCGCAGCAGAAGTGAGAGGCAGTCTCAGGAAGATTAATCCTCATAAAGCAACCGGACCAGACAACATCCCAGGGAAAGTTCTGAAGGAATGTGCGGACCAGCTCTGTGAGGTGCTGGCTGACATCTTCACCACCTCACTTGCACTGGAGTCAGTTCCCACCTGCCTGAAGACCGCGACCATCATCCCAGTCCCAAAGAGCTCCACAGTGACTGGTCTGAATGACTATAGACCAGTGGCCCTCACCCCAATAGTCGCTAAATGTTTTGAGAAACTGGTCATGTCCCACATCAAGACAACCGTCAACATCAACGAGGACCCTCATCAATATGCATACCGCGAGAACCGATCAACAGAGGACGCCATCTCTTCCGTGGTCCACACTGCTCTCACCCACCTGGATCAGAAGGACTCATACGTGCGTCTGCTCTTTGTGGACTTCACATCTGCCTTCAACACCATGATCCCCCAATCTCTGATAGACAAACTATCCACACTTGGACTAAGCCCCTCCATTTGTAACTGGGTACTAGACTTCTTAACAGACAGACCACAGTCCGTGAAGATTCACAACTTCTCCTCCTCCACCATAACCATCAGCACTGGCTCTCCTCAAGGATGTGTGCTGAGCCCCCTTCTGTTCACTCTGCTCACATATGATTGTACAGCCACACTTCCAGGCTGTCATATTGTTAAGTTTGCAGATGATACAGCGGTGGTGGGATGCATCACAAACAATGATGAGTCCAGCTACAGACAGGAGGTGGAACACCTGGAGAGCTGGTGCAAAGAGAATAATCTTCACATGAATGTGAAGAAGACAAAGGAGATGATTGTGGACTTCAGAAGGAATAAACACACCCACGCCCCACTGAAAATAGGTGGATCTGCAGTGGAAGTGGTCTCCAGCTACAAATACTTGGGTGTACACTTGAATGATAACCTCAGCTGGACCAACAACACCACCAGCCTGATCAAGAAAGGTCATCAAAGACTCTACTTCCTCAGACGACTGAGACGTGCTGGTCTGAGCAGCCCAGTTCTCACCTCCTTCTACAGGTGTGCAGTGGAAAGCGTCCTGTGCTCCAGCATCAACGTGTGGCATGGAGGCTGCACAGTTGCAGAGAGGAAAGCTCTACAGAGAGTGGTGAAGGCTGCACAGAAGTCTGTCGGAGTCAGTCTCCCCACCATCACAGACATTTACACCTCCAGATGCAGGAAAAGAGCCACCTGCATCATGAAAGACCTCACTCACCCAGCACACTCACTCTTTGCCCCACTCCCCTCAGGACGGAGGTTGAGGAGCATCAAATGTAGAACCACTAGACTGAGGAACAGCTTCTACCCTGAGGCTGTTAGACTCATGAATGAATAAATAAAAATAAAATTAAAATAAACACTGCAAAATATCACATCATGCTGATGCTGATCTGTTTTCTTGTTGCTGTGTTCATCTGTGACCATCTGCTCATACAGACTCATGTTCGTGCTGCTGTTTATAATGATGTTTTTCCCACTATATTAGGCCTAGTTGATGTTTTTCTTAGTTAATTCTAGATGTTATTACTGTTTTTCTCTTGCATTTGCTGTTGGATGTAACTGGGACCCCATGTACATAATCTCGTTTTCATCACATGTACCACATGCGGTGCAAATGACAATAAAGACCTTCTGACTCTGACTCTGACTGACAAGTCCATAATGTAGCCAACCGCATGCGTGTCGAGGGGGCACACCGGTTCTCCTGGTCCGGAGCGCTTCGTGGAAAAAATTTTATCGATAGAGGAGACAGGCCACGCAATTAAATCCATTTAGAGACTCAGGTTAACCTTAGTCTCTCTCTAAAGTTCACTGGAGTCACTTAAATGCAAAATAAGCTGTCCTCGACTCTTTGCCATTACATAGGAAGTAGTGATAACTCGTATACAACAGAGCTGGGTACAGATTTCACAAAAGACCAGACATCCTCACAAAACACAAACAAATGTCAATCTATTGTTGCTGCCAGTCTTCACCACAATTAATTTTTTTTTGTTAAAGTCTCAGTTATTGTCTCATTAACTTGAGGGTCTCATGACTTTTATAAAAACTTGAATTTTTCCACATTTTAGTACGTTAAAACGACCAACTTCAAACAGAACAGTAAATAATGTTAAAGATGAAGGAAAATGGTAAACACTTTGCTAATTACCGTACTTTCCGCCCTAAAGGTCGCACCGCCTTATAAGTCGCATCAGTCCAATTATGTCCAATAATGTAGAAAAATCCATAAGCATGACGCACCGCCTTATACGTCGCATTTATTATGCGTCACCGCTGACGCGTCGCGTATGCTACGCGTCACCGCTGACAACCCGGAAATGTGGGCCGGTGTTTTGCCAAAAATGGATTGGCTGCGAAATGGCCACAGGAGCGTGCACGGTAGGACTTTAACAAGATTAACACTTAAAAACAATTATTTGTTTGCTGAAAATTATAGCAAAGATGTGTCTGAGCTGAACTTTTCCTTAATAAATGAACGTAATTGTCAAATCAGCTGGATTTAAAAATTAGTTTCGCTACGTGCAAAACGTGCACCCGCACGGGTGGGAACGCTGCATTTCTTTAAAATTTAACAAGATAAACACCAACAAAAATATATTTGTTTGCTGACATTATAGTAAAGTTGTATTTGAGCTGAACCTTTCCTTAATAAATGCATGTAATGGTCAAATCAGCTGGATTTAAATAGTTTCGCTTTGATGGTCTTCCAAACGTGCGCGCGCTGCGAAAACCTTCATGTCTTTAAAATTTAACAAGATAAACACCTTGAAAAATATTTGTTTGCTGATATTATAGTAAAAGTGTGTCTCAGCTGAACCTTTCTTAATAAATGCACTTTGAC
>JBBPBX010029642.1:0-35748 GCA_038048925.1 Garcialebias charrua
CCTCAGTCGTCTACGAAATCAAAATCAGCAAAGGCCGCAAAGAGCCAATTGCTAAATGGGTACATCGAAATCAGATCAAACCTTACAAGGCGTTCAATGACTCCACAAAAGACAAAGATCTCACAAACTCACCGACTTCATGGGATAATAAGGTCGTCCAAACACAAGTTAGTAAATAAACTAATCAGGTTTAAACTACCATATTTCCCACCCTATAAGTCGCATTGTCCAATTTGAACTTAGAAACGCTAAGCCTAAAACCCACAACAAAAAACTAACCTTAACAACCGTTTAAATCCACGAGATTTAATTTGACCTCGGTCATAAAGTTGAGACCTGTTTTCTTGTGTGTTGCACTTTGGAATCTGACGACAAGAGTGTGTCGAAGCAGTGAAACGTTGTTTCCTTGTTGTTTAGTCATTACTGTTGTCATTAGTTGAGATATTGTTTGGTTCTGAACACTCCCAGCCAAAAAGGTTTTGTATTAACATTGGTTAATGAATGATATGGATTTAACTATGCCAACATGCAGTTCGTTTTGTTAAATCTCAATCGTCGAAGAGTCAATGTAGTTTAAAGCTACTCAAGGTACCATAAACTACATTGACCTCACAATTTCTAAATTGAACCGATTCGATCGTTTCTATTCTAGATTGTCTATTCATTTTGATGAGTCTCGCCATAGACTTCAAAATTTATTAGGAATACCAAATCCTACGTCGTTCGTCTAAAAGACAACAGACATTTAGATCAAACTATATTTCATTTTTATTTTAGTTTAACCTAAACTAAGTAATGAATGGAGGAATAGTTTGGAATTAGAGGCCTTCGTTACAGAAGCCCTCCAAAATTTTATAGGTACAAATCCCTATATCTAAATTTACAGAATTGATCCACCCCTTAATTGGTAATTGTAGCTGATCTAAACCATGATAGCTTACATACCAGGTGCATATAGGTAAGGCTTAATGTAAAATCCCAATCATAAGCCCACCTTAAAAAACCACATAATTGCATGACACATAGAACCAGAGTGGCACTGACTGGAAACCAACCAGCCAACAACCTTCGATGTGGGGACCTGCAGCTCCAACGCTTGGTCTTCAACCTTCATCCAAGGGTCGCCTCCTCTGCGTCAATCGAGGGATCCCCTCTACATGCTGATTATGAAAACAATTGTTGCTGATGAAATCACCAACTCTAATCGTGGTGGAATTACTGCTGTGGAATTACCGCTGTGGATTATAAGACTTTGCTTTCCAAGGGATCACAGACTTTGTTTTCCAAGAGTTAACAGACTTTGTTTTCCAAAGGATTAAAAGCTTTTCGCAATGGGATTACCTCCGAACAGTATGGAATTTCCAAAAACTTTATGGGATTATAATTTTTGATTTTTCTTTTCCACTTGCTGGATTACTTCAAGATCAAAGACAGTTCAAGGTTTCCTTTCGTGTTGGACCCCATCCCCAAGGACTGGCGATGGCTTCCAAAAGGGGGGAGATGTAATGGACCTACCCAGGGTCAAATTAAGGTTTTTGAACTGTCCAGTGATGACCTTTACTGACCACTCAGTAAAGCAAGACATTTACTACAAAATCATTCATTTAGCTGTAATCTGATAAATATAGTCACCAAAAGAGACTATTTCTATCTTTGATTTTAGGCTGATGTGATCAAAAGAATAACTTTTGTCATTTTCATGATGTGTGCTTTTAAGCTGTGTCATTCTGTAAGAGTTAAACTGTGTTCACTGCTGTGTTTAAAGGTGAAGCCTTCGGGTCACAGAGACCGGACGGTTTTGTTTAGAAACTCAGAGACAGTCTCATGAGCAGGGCTCCAGCGTTATCTGTCTTTTTTCCTAAACATTTCTCTCTGCTGCTGGCTTTAACCTTGGGTATGATAAGACAAATGAACTCCTCGACTGGTCCTTCCTTAAGTACTAGTGCTAAGCTTTTGCTGAGACTTCAGAGTCGGCAAGAGTCTGAGAGAGTTGCTGGGAACTTCAAGAGATGTGAACTTTCCCAAGAGCTGGACACGTGTGGTCAAGAGCTAACGACCGGCGTCTTCAGCTAAGGACTGATAACAGGCTGTTATGAGTCTACTTCGAACAAGCGTAAGATCAAGAACTTGTCTATTCCTTCCTGGAATAAGTTTATCTTGAAGTCAGAGGCCTGAAGCTGACATATTCTCTGATGACCAAGCAAAACCAGGAGACGTTGGAAAACGTAAACCAGAACCTTGCTTGAAGGTATCGTACTGGTTCCCACAAGAATCCGTGCATCTGAAAGGCTACAAGGTCGTCCCTCTTACCGGGCAGTCGTCAAAAGGTAAAGAGCTGTTTACAAAACGTACTTGGATTTTAGCAGAAGTCGGATGAGAAGTGTCACTCTGGTATCATGCTCAGGATAATTTCTTCTTAAATCTTTCCTCCTATCTCTTTTCCCTCTCAATCTAAGCTGGAAACTATATTTTTTAAGTTAAAATGCCCCTCAGACTAAATATGTTAACATCCAATATTTATGTCTGTTGTGTTGAATTTAAGTGTGCTGACGTTTTAAATTGAAAGAAAGTGAAATCATGTCAATCAAGTGTAATGGTGTTAATTTAGTTGATTCATTTTAAATAAATGATAGTGTCTCTTTGACATATCAAACTAAGTCAATGTCCATTGTCACTTAATGGCTCTGTTTATTTGTCCATCATAAAGATCACAGAAATATTGGATAAACTGAAAAAGAACAGAATCCGTGAATTTACTATTCAATCTGAATAAGTAGATTAATTAAGGATAAAGAGGTCAGTATTAATATTGACCTCCTCATAATTCTTACATTATTATTATTATTATTATGTAATTAACCTTTTTAATTTAAAATTATAATCTTATTAACTCTTTTTTTTACCTCTTTGTGTTTTATTTCCAGTCTGGGACAGAGATAGCAGCTGTCTTCTTCCTCTTCAGGGAAATCCACCAGAACAACTGCAGCTAAGAAGTGTGTGATGACTGAACTCTGAACTTTTCCAGGGACCTGTCCCACCTGGAGGAGCAGGTCCAAGAAGAGCTTGTTATGAATAATGAGGCCAAAAACAGCCATACTGCTGCTACTGTTGTTACCGAGATGATTTTCTCCACCACTGGAGATGTTCACTGCAACTAGATCTGTGCTTTTAGCAGAAAATGTGGACAAGTTGGTCTTTTTGGACAAAAACTTTAAACTTGATTAGTTAGATTGTAAACAGTCTGTTGCTGCTTATTGTTCTGGTTCTGGCTGTTCTTGTATTAATTAAGATTTTTATTATTGTTAGTATAGTTTATTTATTGCAAAGAGTGCCGTTTATTTAAAATATCATCCAAATGGGTCGCTTTTATTTATTTTTATACAAACATATTGTTTACTTGACACATTTTCAAAATAAACATTTTGTCTTTTTTAATTTATTTATTTTTAACAGAAAATTAACCAAACTGAACCCTCCTTGTAATTGAACCGAACCGAAATGTGATTTTAGCGTACCGTTACACCACTAGTAAACACAGTAAAAACATGCTTTATCTGCAGCATTGTTCATCAAAAATGGCACAACACTATTAATGTATTACAGAAAATATACATACGATAATCCCACTTAATGATACTGTAGACCATTCCGTTAGAGAATACATTCAGCAAGTACTTTTACTTTTAACACTTTAAGTATTTTTAAAAAGCAAGTACTTACTTTAACTCAAGTAAAAATATTAATGTGGTACTTCTACTTTTACTAGAGTACATTTTTGTCCGTTTATTTGTACTTCCTACTTAAGTACAGTGTTTGAGTGCTTTCTCCACCCCTGCAAATACATTACCTAAAGATGGAACAATATGAATCTGTTTACCTTTGGTTTTGCTCTCTTCTTGGTCTGTGGTGCTGGGTGTAATTGACATCATGGTTGCTGAAGATTCACTCTGTAGTAACTTAGCCACTCTAACAGCCAGTGAGCTCTCACTGCTCCCATCGCTCTGTTCCTCCTGATCAGCATCCTCAATGACAGAGGAAGAGGAGTGACTCTGTGCAGCAGGGGGTGCAGAACATTCTACCTCCTCTGAGACTCCCCCTCTGTCTGATGAATTAGAGTTAAGCTCCTGTAGCTTTTTAACTTGAGGCTGTATTGGGATGTTATCAGGAGGTGCTGCACTACAGCCCTCAGGCTCTGTCCGTCCGGCTGATTTGAAGATGGCAAGAGACATCTCTACACTACCACCTACAGTGATATCTTGTGGTGTGGTGTATGTTACAGAAGCAGGTGCCGTAGTAACAGCTTGTGTGGATAGGTTATTGTCGGTTCGTTGAGATGAGGTCATACTCCCATGACCAACTGAGGTTTGCCTTGTTTTCTCTGAGGCAAGCACAGAGTCTGATGAAGTCCTTTCCCACAGCAGTGAGGAACACGTTCTGAGGTCTTCAGCTGTGGAGACGGAGGCAAAAAAAGAGTCTTGAATCCTGCTAGATTTAGGATGCAGTGATTTGAAAATGTCTTCATCAGAGAAGGGACGGGTTGGTAAAGCAGCAGAAGAGGTTGCAGAAGACCCACTTGAGATTATTTGGTTTGCAGTGAGAGATTTGAAAATGTCTTCATCAGAGAAGGGACGGGTTGGTAAAGCAGCAGAAGAGGTTGCAGAAGACCCACTTGAGATTATTTGGTTTGCGTGAGAGAGTAATTTACGGATCTCTGACAAGGCATTGGTGCTGACAAAGGAATTTTCTGCATCTTGTGCCATACTTTGGCTGCTTTCGAAATGTGAATTTGAGTTGCTTTCTACAACCCTTGCCTTAAGAGTCAATGAGGATTCGAGGTCATACATGTTTGGGAGCTGATTTTCAGCTCGTCTGCAGTCCCATTGTTGCTGGGTGGGTTGCAGTGAGAAAGAATTGAAGCCATCATTAGGTTGTAAATCAGGTGCCAGTCTGCCTTCATGAATAGCTTCTACATCTGATAGAGAAGTTGTCCTCACTCTGACCTGCTCTGGAATTGATAAAGCTGGAGCAAGACTGTCCAGGCTAAACGGTATAGACAAACTGGAGTCCACCGACAAAATGCTGGACCTGGAGAATTCTCCTTTCTGGGGACTGCCTCCTGGAAATAAAACAGAGTATTTTAATATAATCATCTACGGTAGTACTAACCAAGATGGAAATCTAATAAGATTAGGCAAACCAAACCCCTTTTTGTCCCTTGCAAAAGGCAAAACTGTTCTCCAAATTGTTTATGTTATGTTGCAATATATTATAATAACTTACTTTTGGAGAGTAAATGCAGCTTATACAAACAAATGTAACTGTATAGTTTTGAGTTCATAGGTGATACACTGAGATTAATTTAAAATGATAAAGGTATAGGTGTGAACTTTAGTTTATTTTTGTAATACTTCAGTGATTAAAATGTAAGCTTTAGTAGATATTTGAGTTATATTACTTTCCAGT
Organism: Garcialebias charrua; assembly: GCA_038048925.1. Taxonomy (NCBI): domain Eukaryota; kingdom Metazoa; phylum Chordata; class Actinopteri; order Cyprinodontiformes; family Rivulidae; genus Garcialebias; species Garcialebias charrua. The sequence continues at coordinate 5,464 of JBBPBX010029642.1, forward strand.
AGCTTTGTAAAATTAGGTGTTTTGATGATGACCTGTATTGTGGTGGGTGTGTTTTATTGGCAGGCAATTAGTCAGGCTGTCAGCAGTCAGGTGGAGCCACACAGTTTCTTGACCTCTCTTTCTCTATGCCTCTATAGTTCCCATTCTGTAATTTTGTACAAGTTTTGATTTTTGCAACAGAAGTAAAGTGTTCGACTTCATTAAGGACTCTGTGGAATTCTTTATGCATGGTGTTAAGGATTAGGAGACACCTCAGAGCGTCAAGCTAGTGGCTTCAATCAATGGAAACCTACACTTGTGATAAAATAAAATAAAAAAAACATATAACAGGTCTTTGCTTCACAAAACGAGAGCTAAAACAAGGTCAATTTGGACGTAACTTTTTCTAAACCCCACAAAATATCTACAGAAAAACAAGGTGAACGAAACAGGACTTGCTCGTGAGGTAATATTAATATCAAGCTTCAAAAAAAAGTTAAATCTGGTCCTCTGGACATTAAAAAACAAACAACAAAAAAACCTGAAACGTTTCATCTTTTCTCCGAAAGACTTCTTCAGTCTGAGGTGCTGTATTCAGCTCAGTCTTATAAATAGCACCTTCTCATAGTGGGCTGAGTGATACCAGCAACAACAGCATTGTAAGAGGATTATGGTCAAAAGGATGGCCCAGCACAGAAGATCAACATCATCAGGCCAGGACTCTGTAGTCTACACTCATCTCCAGGCTAGTGGTCACTCATTCAGGGGTGAAGATGTTCACATCCTTGATAGAGAGGAACGATGGTTTGAGAGAGGAGTAAAGGAGGCCATCTTTGTGAAAAGAAACCGTCCATCATTAAACAAAGGTGGAGGCCTCCGTGTTCAACTGTCCCCCTCTTACAATGCTGTTGTTGCTGGTATCACTCAGCCCCTTGTGAACAGCAAGCGGCCATCAGGGTGCTAACTATCCATCATTAGGCTGATGGTCCTCCTTAATCATGTGAGCAGCTAGTTTTGGCTGTCAGCAGCAACTGGTTGATCCACTATGAGATGGTGCTATTTATAATGTCCCTTTTCCATTAGTACCTGTAGTACCGATACAGGCCTACTCTACTCTACTCGGTACACGTTGTGTTTCCATTATGCTTTCTGTATCGTTCCAGTGTGCATGTTCCAGAATCCAGTGGGCGGATTCCAGAATCCAGTGGGCGGGGTCCAGAATCCAACATGCCTTACCAAATGGTGGCGGTAGTGTGCCATTAAGTTAATTATTAGGCATGTAACGGTTGTAGTGGGTGTACCGAACCGTTTCGGTACAACACGTTCGGTTCGGTCCACCTCCGTACCGTTTCGGTTATTTTTTTCACTCATTGAACGTTATTATATGCGCCGCGGAACATAATTTCCTGGGCGCGTTTCAGCATGGAGCTATTATCGCGTAGCATGCGCAGCATTATTAGCCATTAGCTGCTCGCTCCGGTCTCCTGTTTGGGAACGTTATGGCTTTCTTGTTAAGACGAGCGCACATTCAAAAGCTGTGTGTGTGGACGACTCTGCAGCAGACAACACGTCTCACGTGAACGCGCTTGAAACTACGTCATCGGAATGTGAACGAAGACACCGCAGCTGTTACAAAGTGCGCTAACAACACAGCAGCTGCATTTAAACTACTTCTTCAGGTAAATTAGATCGGTCCAGAGCAATAACACAAACTGTATGAGTTCTGAATCTAAGTCTGAATGTTGTTATATGCGCAGGCTTTAAAGTTACTGATCCTCGCTACCGCTACGAGACATCCATCACTCAAAAAGTTCAGCTCTTTATGAAAAAACTGTATTGTCAACAAGCCCTGGAGCTCATTAAAGCCCTGATGAGATGAGTGAGAGCTTCAACCGTTCAAGAAGAGGTAATTGTTATTTTATTATTATTATCTAAATAATCTTTTTTGTTTAAAATCATAATCTTATTAACTTACATTCCCCATCCATCAAGTACATTATTTTATCAACTGAAGTTATTGAAGTTCCATGATTTGGTAGACTATAATATTTTATCAGTTATGTATAGGGCTCAAAATAATGCATTACCTTTAAATATCCAAATGCATTTTGTTAAAAGACAAAGTTGTTATAATCTTAAGGGGACAGAGATGTTTGTAAAACCACAATTCAGAACTAGTTTGAAGGGACGTTCTACCTCAATCCAGGGAATTAGATTATGGAATGGCTTGGAGAATGTAGTTAAAAATGCCAAGTCAATGTTTACATTTAAGAAAATGATCAAAACAAATGTGTTAAAAAATATATATATGAAATAGCGTAATGTGTATTGTATTAGTTAGAAAATTAGAAAGAGTTAGTCATTTTGTACTGTTGGTTGAAGATTATTATTGTTTAATCTGATTGTTGGAAAAAAGGGGCAGATATAATAAGATTTATTCTTCTTTCTGCTACCTTTCATTTTTTTATATTTTGTACATTATCATTTATGGGATTGTCTTGTATTGTTTCTTTTGTAAAAAAAATGAACAAATTTAATAAACATAAACATAAACTTATTTTTTTTATCTCTTTGTTTTATTACAAGTCTGGGACAGAGGTAGCTGCTCTCTTTGTCCACTTCAGGGACAGACATCCACCAGAGATCACCTGCAGCTAAGAAGTGTGTGATGACTGAACTGAACTGAACTCTGAACTGTTCCAGGACCTGTCCCACTTGGAGGAGCAGGTCCAAGAAGTTGTGAGTACAGTAATGAGGACAAATACAGCCACACTGCTGCTACTGGACAAAAACTTGATTAGTTAGATTGTAAACAGTCTGTTGCTGCTTATTGTTCTGACTGTTATTGTATTTATTAAGATTTTTATTATTGTTAATATAGTTTATTTATTGTAGAGTGCTGTTTATTTAAAATATCATCCAAATGGGTCACTTTTATTTATTACTACAATACAATACAAACATATTTTTGGCATATTTTCAAAATAAACATTTTGTAAGTCTTTATTTTGTCTTTTTTTTTTTGTACCGAAAATAAACTGAAAATAAACCGAACCGAGCCCTCCTTGTAGTTGAACCGAACCGAAATGTGATTTTAGCGTACCCTGATGCATGCTCAATAATCCAGGTAGAAAAATCCAAAAAAGCTAAGTCTGGTCCTCTGGTTTCGGCTGTCATCAGCCAACTGGTTGATCCACTGTGGGAGGGTGCTATTTATAAGACTGAGCTGAACTCAGCTTCTCAGACTGAGGAAGTCTTTCGGACGAAAGACGAAACGTTTCTACAGTTTTTTTTTTTGTTGCTTTGTTTTGTTTTTTGAATGTCCAGAGGACCAGACTTAGCTTTTTTGGATTTTAGCGTACCGTTACACCCCTATTTCTCACATCTAAAGAACATTAAGACCAACCTACGATCATGTTTAACGGATGGAAGTCTCAATGCCTGCATGAAGCTTAACCTCACTACATATCAACCAGACTACAAGGCCATCAGCAAAACCATGCAGCACCAGAAGTCACATTAATGGTAAGAAACACTTTATTTATCACTGTTAACAACAGCATAACAATGTTATTAAAAAGCATTCAGAGACTTATTGTACTTTAAAAGTGTTGGGCTTACATAAAATGTACACATTTACTTGTTTTTAGTTTTAAAAATATTGTACGGCTCTCACGGAATTACATTTTAAAATATGCAGCGTTTATGGCTTTCTCCGCCAAAAAGGTTCCCTACCCCTGTCTTAAGTGGACAGGAATTAAAATTACCACTGCTGTAAGAAAAATGACAAAAACTGGCAACATTTGAAAAACATGTTACTTGACAACAAAAAACGTGCACGCAACTATGTTGTAGGTGATAATAACTAGTCCTGATGGAAACTTCAAATGTACATCAAACTGTAAGACAGCCATGTTTATCTTGAATTTGAAATACAAAAATAACAAAATACCTAAAAAAACAAATTTTTAAAAATGGCATATAGCACAACATGCCGAAAACCCGGTACCTCTTTATAGAAAAGTGTGCATGTACAAGTTTACACCCACCAACATTCTTGGCAAATATCTCTTCTAAAATCTCTTCAAACACAAATTCTATCTCTGATCCAGCAGATCTAGTATGAGAACCAATTCACAGACCGAAATGTGTTTTTGATGTTTTATTTCCTTCTCTGCAACCATCTGGCAAGCATCTCTAAAATGCTCTTCCAACTACAAGGCTGAGAATCAGTGAAACTGTGAAGACGATGACCGGAGCAAGAGGATGGGATGACTAATTCTGAAATGTGATACAACAGCCAACAGCAAGTGGTTTATTCTGAAGAGGTAAACAAGACAGAGAAGAGAAGGACAGAAAGAAAAAAACTACTCAATTTTTTTAAAGACAATAAGTATGTTGGATCAATACAGCCACATTCAGTCCAATTGTTCATTCGTGTCTGTTTTTTCCCCCCTTTCTCAACGGCTCTCTTCTTCATGAGTCACCACAGTGAACTACTGTATTTTCCACTGTACACGTTGCACCGCCCTATAAGTCGCATGGGTCCAAATTTGTCTAATAAAGTGGAAAAATCCATAAATATGTTGCTTCGCCGTATACGTTGCATCTATTATTTGTCACCACTGATGCATCGCATTTGTTTCACATCTTCACTGACAACCCGGAAATGTGGGCCTGTGTTGTGCCAAAAATTGATAGGCTGCCAAATGGCCGCCGTGGAAGTGTGCACAGGAGGACTTTAACAATAATTTAACAAGATTAACACTTAAAAACAATTAGTTTTGTGCTTGAAATTATAGTAAAAGTGTGTCTCACTCCAACTTTTGCTGAATAAATGCACTTTGATGGGCAAATTGGCTGCATTTTCTAAAGCCGATTCACGGAAACGAACATGCAGAGGGGCGACTCACTGTCCATTCATTTGAAATTTAGCAGGGGGCAGCTGGTGGAGGTTAAGGGCCTTGCCCAAGGGCAAAGGGTTGGCCAGATGAGGGTGGAGACGGGTGTGGGTGTTTCACCTTTCCCACCCACATTTGTGTCTTGTGTAACGTGATGGTGGTGTGTAGGAGGAGAGCTAGCTTAGCATTAGCAACACGTGCTCTGGCGTAGCTTGGAAAAGAGCGAAAGAACGTTGATTCTCACTGGTACTTTATTACATAACTTAGAAAACCATACAATGCCAGGTCTCCACGGCGCTAAGTCTAACATTCATACATGAATATGTATAGTCCGTATATCCTTCACCGCTCGTTCCTGAGGTTGAGCAGGGCAGCTAACGTGTACACACGGTCCAATTCCCAGCTACACACTGCTGATGTCTATGATGAGTCATGACCAGTGCTGGGCAGCGCTAATCCAAAAATTAGTTCCACTATTTCTAAAGCGCCTATTAAATTATTTAGGTCCGCAATTTCAAAAGCGCTTATGTCTTAGCAAAGCTAGCGGAAGCTAATGCTAATGCGCTAACATGCAAATGGTGAACTACTTTTTTTTAATGCAGCAGATTTGACCATTTCGTGAAACGGTTAAGCTCAGAAAAACCTTGTGCAGCTAAGAAATATATTTTTTCTCAGCAAAGAAATAATTGTTTTTACCATGTTTTCTTGTAAAGTCCTTCGCTTCTGTGGCCGGTCGCCACCATTTTGAACAGGGCAAATGAGGCGCTGACGCGTCGCGTAGCCCGCTTAAAAACTCTTCGTCTGACTCTTCAAAAACAAGCAATAAGGCTGCAGAGTAACACACTGGCTGCTAACTGCTATAGAGAGAGCGCTCTCTCTAGCCCCCCTTAGGGCGGGGACCGCTTTTTTTCACGGACCACATCCGGCGCTGACAGGATATGGTCCGTGAGCAGTCGTCCGGTTGATTTAAGAGCCCGTAAATAAGTTTTTTTGTTTTTACTGATAGATAATTAGTTATTAGCGGTACTGCATTTTAAATAAAAATAGCGCAAATCCGCTTATGAATTATAAAAGTTAGTCAATCCGCTATAGCGCTAACAAATTGTTTAGGTCCGCTATTAGCGGATTAGCGCTTTAGCGCTCCCTAGTGGTCTGGTGCCCAATACTGGTCATGACATATCAAATAAAGGAGGCACCCTCATGTGGTGTTGGGAAGGTACTACAACTGCAGTATACATACCGACTGTTACACTTGTCTGTCTGGGGAGTCAAACTGGCAACCTTCCCATCACAGGCCCACCTTCTCTAACCTCTGTGCCACCACTCTCCGCATTTCATTAATTTCTGTTTCATAAGCAGTTTTTATTTATCAGTCATAAAGCATTTCAATGATTTCTTTTAGATCCTGAGATGTCCCATTTATGTCACATCAGGATCTGTGTTTTTTTTAAATATTATTAAAACCATAATTAAGTTGCATCTTAAAATGTATTTTTACTGCAGGTTCCTTTTCTCTGCGCCGCCCCCAGCCAGCCCCTGGCCTCATGTTGAGCTCCCTCACTGTGTACTACATTCCAGCCAACAGTCCACAAGCATCTTCTGAAGTGGGGATAAAAGAAAATTCCCCCTTGAGGCAAAATCCCTCGTGGCTCTTGCTATTGAAAACTGCTTCAAATGAAGCTGCTGCCAATCAATAACCAGAAACCAAATACATTCAAAGAAAAAGCAGATTCCTAATGCTCAGCTAAAGCCCCGGCTGCTTGCTGTTGAGCCTTTGAGGGATAAATTTTAGGAATAAGACAGGAAATACAGCCTGGAAACCTTTCAGGGAGAACCAACAGAGGAAAACCGCTGCTAAAGCTGAAACTTTTGACAGAGTTGGTATGAGCCTGCATAAAGAAATAAATCACTTGGCTTTTAATGAGACTTTATGGCCAGGGGAGAAAATACTGACAGAAGCAGAGAGATTGATGGACATAGCTGTTGTTTTCTAGGAAGGCTGGAAAAATAAAGAGGGCACAAAAGGATAGAGGGGAAAATGAAGGAGACTGGAAGGAAGAAGGAGCCTGAGGGGCCACTTAAGCTAATTAATGGATCATTGTGCACATCTAGTGAGCGTGCACGTTGTGTTTTAAGGGGGCTTAAGTCTTCATCCATTAGACAAATGAGAGGGCAGGAGGGTAGCTTCAAGTGGAAGACTAATGGGCAGTAACACACACACACCAATGGTTACATGAAGTAATCAGTCTTCAGGAGTAATCAGGATTTTTTTCCACATTTTTTTAAATGAACATGCAATCTCTCACTCCGAGGCTGCAAAACACGCTGATTGAATTAGAGCAGAGCTTGAACTCCAGCCACGGTGAGATGAGTGGTAGAGGGAAGGGAAAGAGGGATGGTTTTAAAGGGAAGAGGGAGGAAAAGCTCCACAAACAGCTGAGCAGGTGATTCACTTGGTGATTCATTTGGAGTGAAAGTGAGTCCCCAGTGTCACACCAGGTGACTTTTATTTATGCACCAGTTTTACCCTTAAGTGCCAGCTACACCAGCACACACAGGAGGAAGAAGCTGCTTACTGTATATTTGTAGCCGTTCTGTACGTCCTACATGCTGTTTAACCTCGGAAACACAAGATGTTTTGATTGGCAAGTTTTACAACCACGAGTCTGCCCATACCAAGTACCATTACCAAGTATTTAATGAGATACTTGCTTAACCACCACACAGTGACTGTGGAAACATTTATTTTATTAAGAACACAGAAAACCATCTGCTGTCTTAACATCAATGGTGTTTATCTTAAAATAAATTTGTACTACAAACTTTGTTTGTCCCCCAATTACATGCAAAGTAGAGGAAATGAGATCAAGCGTAAAAATGGTACCAGTTTGAAGTATCCAGGTGTTTTATGAGTACAAGTAGAAGTACTTGAGACTAGTATCGGACCCGATACAGATATCAGTACAGTATATGGACACCATTAGAAAAATATTAACTAAACTGGAATGTAATGTTTTGCACATCTCATAATTCCATATTTTATTCGTAATGGGACTTGAAAAGATACAAAATAGTAAAACTATCCATCTACCTTTTATCTGTTTTTTTCTTTTTCAGGTCGCAGACTGGTGCCCATATCCAGCATTCGCTGGGGGACACCCTGGACTGGACACAAGTCCATCACAAAGACACAGACGGATGAGAAAAACAACCATTCTCACTGTCACTCACTTTAAGTTGGGTCTGTGGGAGAAACTTGGCATACCCGGAGAAAACCCATGCATGCAAACTCTGCTCAGCCAGGATTCAATCAGACAACCTTCTCACTAACTGTGCTATCATGCAACCCTAAAAAAATCTATATACCAGTATATTTTTTAATTGCTTAAAACATTTTAAAAAGTAAGGACAAAGGCAAGAAAAGCAAACAGGTTGAGAATCATTTAGCAATGAACTAGATTCATGTGTTAAGGCCCCAGTATAGCTCTGCGTTCGGCCGAACGCTGCTCTACGCCGTTCAAATGTAGAGGCACAAGCGTTTGAACGTGGGCACGAACACGCCAAGCTCAAATTTTACGACCGCAAACGCGTTGTCTCACAATAAACTGCCTGGCGCCAGACTGTTTTGTATGTGACACAAATTTATTAAATTCCACTTCTTCATCCCTGATCTGGCCTTTTCTTTTGTTTTTTTTTGCCAAAAGTCAAGTGATCGCTTCCTCCTCCGTTGACTCCATGACTGAAATGATGAGGAAATGAATTAATTTGTCACGAGCGAATTACACTCGGGTCTTACGTGGCTGCGCGAGGTTCTGCAGATTTCCTGGTGTTCTGGTGTGCTGGACCAGCGCTCCCTGTTTTTATTTTATTTTTTAGAACTTTTTTATTAACATAAACACAGAACACCGCTGCGGCTGGCCAGGCTCGTGCCTTTTTTTCCCACCCGACCTGTCAATCAATTCAGTAGGTGTGTCAGCAAATGACCAATCAGCGACCTCAATTCGTCCCGTAGGTAAACGCTCTGCCCTGCTGCTGCTCAAATGACGTCAAGAATTTGGAGCGAAAACGCGAGCATTAACGCGAGAACGAACGCAGAGCTATACTGTGAACTGCCTGCGCACAGAACGCGTGCGTAGAGCGGCGTTCGGCCAAACGCAGAGCTATACTGGGGCCTTTTGTCAGTAAGAGGACCGGATAGGAAAAACATACATTTTAGAGAGGCGGGATTGTTAGATGTAAAGATGGGCAAAAATGTCTCTATAAATAGAACAATTTCAAAATAATGTTCCTCACTGGATGATCAGGAGTGCCTTGAATATCCCATCGTCTACAGTTCATAAAATGAAGAAAGTTTACAACAGCATGACTTTGTGGCAGAAAAGTCCAGGAGCTGGAATGGTCTGCAAAGTTTTTACCAGTTCAAAGCAATTGCTGCATGATGAAACAAACAAACAAAAAATCCAGCTAAGAATTTCTGGACAAAAACATGCATTTTAGATGACATAACTGGTTCTTAAAGAAGGATGGATTTATAGTCCTACATGATTTGGTTTGATTCCTTCCATGGTCATTTTAGTTTAGTTATTTCTGGCGCTCTAGCTCCTAATCACTTTTTGTATCTCGCCAAGTTGAAGCGCACGTCTGGCTGCTGATCCCTCCTCTGCAGGCAGTCTGTAAGCTTCCCTATGATATGTTTTTGGAAATGATAATCAGATAAATTCTGGTAGATTAGAGCCCCTTATGACTCCATAAAGTCCTTCCCGACCTGGACTGCCGACTGCCTCGATAATTATATAAGAGACCCCGAAACAAACTCAACAAATTGTCTTCTTTATTTTATTTTTTCCTTGTCAGACTGAGGCGGTAGGCTCAGGGTGAGATTAGACTGCAACAGATTGCACTCACAGCAAATCTCTGGGTTAATTTCCATGTGATTTAAATATTTGCTCCCTCATTGAGGAATCTGAGCCTGACTGATATCTGATTTGGATCTAAAATGTCTTCTTTGAGTCTCTGGGCACATTGCTAGAGGAGGGGGAAAAGTATTTTTAAATATTCCCAAAATCCACTGCTTTAAAAATTTGGAAGATGGGGATTTTATTCTGGCACAGACCAGTAAAAAGATAATAAAAATAAATAAATGAATGAATTAAAAAAAAAAACAGAAACCATAATTGCTGGGTGTGAAAAAAATAAAAGTGCATTTTAAGCACAAGTAAGCATAAAATGTAATCCTGTTTCTTGTTGCTTTAAAAAAAAAAGTGCATAGCCGCAGAGTTGCGAATCATTCCAAAACATTTTTTATAAAACCATACTGAAATAACTAATATGACAAAATTCAACACTATGCCAACAAATAAATATTAATAATAATAATGTCACCACTGTATGTTTCCATACAATGGCGAAATTGGTCTATGCATTTAACCCATCCACCACCAGGTGGTGCAGTGGGCAGGTATTGAAGGGGACACCACAATGTATGCAGTGGCCGGGGATCCAGCCTGGGACTTTCGGGTCCCAGGCCGGCTGCCCTGTCTCTACACCATTTTGGCCCCCAAGTACTCTAGCTAAAGGCCCCGGTATAGCTCTGCGCACGGCAGTACGCCGCTGTCCGCCGTACGTACGCAGAGGCACAAGCGTAGCCCCGCAGGGCATGTACGCGCCAAGCTCAAATTTTACGACCGCGTACGCAAGCGTGTTGTCTCACAATAAACTGTCCAGCGCCGTACTGTTTTGTATGAGACACAAATGTATTAAATTCCCCTTCTTCATCCCTGATCTGGACTTTTCTTATTGTTTTTTTGCCAAAATTCAAGTGATCGCTTCCTCCTCCGCTGACTCCATAACTGAACCGATGAGGAAATGAATTAATTTGTCACGAGCGAACTAAACTCAAGTCCAACGTGACTATGCGAGGTTCTGGAGATTTCCTGGTGTTCTGGTGTGCTGGACCAGCGCTCCCTGTTTTTATTTTATTTTTTAGAACTTTTTTATTAACATATAAACTCAGAACACCGCTGCGGCAGAAGCTGTGTGAAGTGCCTTTTTTTCCCCCACCCGACCTGTCAATCAATTCAGTAGGCATGTCAGCAAATGACCAATCAGCGACCTCAATTTGTCCCGTAGGTAAACGCTCCGCCCTGCTGTTGATCAAATGACGTCAAGTATTTGGAGCGAAAACGCGAGCGTTAATGCGAGAACAAACGCAGAGCTATACTGTGAACTGCCTGCGCACAGCACGCGCGCGTAGAGCGGTGTTCGGCAAAACGCAGAGCTATACTGGGGCCTTAAAGGACAACACCCACCATGTTTTCAAATTGTATCGCTATTAATATGTAGTAGTGACTTAAATAATAAAACAGGAGCGTTTTATTGATATTGTAGAGAAATAACGCTAAATGTGTTATTTCATGACTTAAGGAGATTTTAACAGCAGCTCCGGCAAAATGTGTCCCTCTCCATATATGGGCATCAACGTCATTCAAGGATCCATCTGGAGACGGAGTTATTACGAGCATCATGCATCAACGTAGCTTTCTTATTTCTGACCAGAGTAGTTACGAATACAACTAAGAAAATGCTGAACCGATGTGCTGCCCAGTTCTGCAGCAATACCTCGAAGGATGGCGTTAGTGTTCATTCCATCCATCCATCCATCTTCTTCCGCTTATCCGGGGTCGGGTCACGGGGGTAGCAGCCTAAGTAGGGAGGCCCAGACTTCCCTCTCCCCAGCCACTTGGAGCAGCTCCTCCGGGGGAATCCCAAGGCGTTCCCAGGCCAGCCGAGAAACATAGTCCCTCCAGCGCGTCCTGGGTCTTCCTCTGGGTCTCCTCCCGGTGGGACATGCCCGGAACACCTCACCAGGGAGGCGTCCATTAGTGTTCATTATTTCCCCAAAATCAAAAGGATTCAGAATGCATGGATAAAGTTTGTTCAAGTCAAACGAGCCGACATCATTGCTCCATCGCGTAGCAGACAGTGTTTTGTGTTCAAAACACTTTAAACCAGAAGACTACGAGTCAGCAATGATGCAGGCATTTGGATTTAAGGGGAAAAGTGGTACGAGACTGAAGGAAGACGCTGTGGGAACTATCCATGAATTAATTTGACTCGAGTTTAATTCATTCGTGACAAATTCATTCATTTCCTCATCATTTCCGTCATGGAGTCAGCGGAGGAGGAAACGATCACTTGACTTTTGGCAAAAAAAACTAAAGAAAAGCCACTGGAACTTTCACTGAAATCAGCATCACTCTCATAAGCCTCCATCGCAAACTCACTCCTGCCTTGATCCTTTATTTACGTAATTCCGGAGTTCGGCAATCATCGGCGGGGTTTCCGGATGCTTCCGGGACTCCGTTGTTTTTTTTGTTGTTGTTTTTTTTACACTCGCCTGGCCCAAATGCAAAAATGAAAATAGATAGCATATTCTACTACAGTAATTGTCCAATATGGTGAATTGTTACTGTCACTGTGGGTGTTGTCCTTTAAGAATCAGCACATGGTAACAGTTAGTACCGTATTTTTTGGACTATAAAGCACATTGGATTTTAAGGCGCAATATCAATGAATGGGTCTGTTTTCACATAAGATGCACTGGATATAAGGTTCACTGTCGATTTCTGAGAAAATTAAAAGGATTTTAATTGTGCCATATAGTCCGAAAAATAGGGTACCTGTACAATAAATACTGGCTGAAAATCATCTGTATACACACACAGTGGTGACCATCTTGTATTTTGACATGTCAAACCAATTATCGATGGTGAACTTTTGTACACCTAGATGCATGCATCACAATGGAAGTCTATGCCTCACCATTTTTTTACGTTATCCAGCTCCCAAGACAGATGGACATTTATGATGGCAGCCGTCTTTGATTTTGACCTGGCAACCTAGTTTTCAAAAGGAACCTTGCCAACACCTAGATGTAGCCACACAATAAAATTGAAGTTGGTCCTCTTCACTTGTTTTTTTTTTTTATATCATGCTCACAACATGAACAGATGAATGGATGTAGAAGAGGTATTTCCAATTCCGCATCTTTGCTCCACAATGGGGGACAAAAAAATTAATTAAAATAATAACAGCAGCAGAACCCTGCTTGACATCTCAAACTTAACAACACCACCAGTAAGAATAGGACAAACCATCCACAATGGACTGTTTGGCTGTCTCATCTTTGTCTCCTCCATCCCTGTTAGATAAAAAACAGAACATGGAAAAATACTGGACCCTCCACATTTCAGACATTGGATTTCACTTTCAAACTGCAATCTTATTTAGTTTTTATCCTGTCCCTGGTGTAGCATGTCTCTCTTTCAGTCTGGACTTTCCTTCGCTCCAGTTTTACTGGGTCAGACAGGAAACATTGTCTCTATAAAATTTAGGACAACGGGAAAGAAAAATAAATTATATTGGTTCCAATGTGGGTCACCTCCAAGACTGAATGAGCAACAGGAGGTGTGACAACAACAAAACACTCAATCTGCTTTCCTTTGTTTTCACTTTATCGCACACGGGAGGAGCAGACGGTGATGGATGGTTTTGTTTGTGAGCTGCTCAGGAAAGCAGGTCAAAGACTGAGACACAGATAACTTTCAGGGTGAAAAAAAGGCCACGTTGATATAAAACACGAACAGGATGAGTGGGAGCACAATGGGTGTCATCCAGTTCAATATTTCTCTTTACTGTGGACCAGTCTGTTTGGTGATCTAAACCAAGAAATACAATAAGAACCAGGTACAGTATCATTAGCAACTGTATATTTATGCTCAGGGAGCCAGGAATTGCATATTTTTGGAATAATGGCACCAGGAAACCAAACCTGAAGGAACTAAAATCACATAACTCATCCATTTGTATCAAGTTAATGTCAGACTCTAAATGCATGTGTATCAGGCAGCAGCAGTAATTTCACTCTGGGACAGAACTCAATATGGAGGCATGTTTCTGAACGTGTCATTTCTATGTGCTATATGATTAAATACAAAATGCAACAGTTGAAATGCATTTAAAAATAATTATGGTATCAAGACTGACTGTTGTCTGCAAACAAATAATTTAGAGGTGCATGAAAGGCAACTGGTTTTGTTGTGTTTAGTATTAAGACTGAGAAATGTGGAAAAGCAGGAACTATTTCTGGGCATTTTTGTAGATGGTTCTTTTTATTTCTGCTTTCCCTATTCAGGGATAACCATAGATATAATATACACTAGATAAGACATCCCCGCTGTTGGCCAATGGAGACCGACATCGTCAGACGGCGGCCATCTTGGTACAGACAGAACGCCCACTCTTAACATGAATGTGAATGGTGCATTTACTATTAAAATAACCATAACTTGCTTAATTTTCAACCGATTTTAAAACGGTTTGGTTTGTTATAAATGTGAGAGATGTTGTTATAATATGGTATACTTAAGATGGACGTTCACATGAAAATAACGTTATGTAGACACTGTATTGCACTAGCAATATACACAATAAGATTATATTTACATCTATTTATAAATACATGTTTATTTCCAGCGAAATTAACTGACATATGTTACAATGCTAATAAATATTTAATACTATTTCATCATAAATAGCATTATTATTAGTGGTATGAAAATAATTTATGCCAATTTTTTCCCTACACATGCAAATATTATGTAATATTAAATACATTATTACACAAACCTTGGTCAATATGTGTAGTTTATTTTTTTTAGATACATGAAAAGATTTAATAATCGGGAAATATAAATAAACAAACAAACAAACAGAAATAAACATCTGATAGTGTGACAAGACTCTCAGTCCCTCGGTGCAACAGTAACTATTTAAACATTAAAACACTGAAACATATAATAATAAACATAAGCATAAAATAGTAAAACTGTAACACTGTCCTGAGTTTTTGCATAGTGGTAAATGAGTATGAAAATTTACACCAACTCTAAAACTAAAACACTAAACATTTAATGAACATAATACTGTCCTGAGTTTTTGCATACTAGTATAAAAAGTAAAAAAGTATAAAAAGTACAGTATAACTATAAAATAAACTAAAGGTTCTAGCATTGACATTTGCAAAGTGACAAAGCAGCATATGAGTTAATGTACACAGTATATGCATGAGGTAGTAGTTCATGTTGTTATAGAGTGGCATATGCAGTAAGGCACATTGGGCATCCTTAAATAAGGCTAGTCAAAGAATACTGTATGTGTATCAGCAGTGGTGTAGATATAAAAGTAGTGTAAATGTAAACAGTAGTAATAAATGTAAGCAGTAGTAATAAATGTAAATAGTATTAATAAATGTAAACATTGAATGTAAACAGAGAATGTAAACAGTATTATGACTATAGGCAGTGATGTAATACAAACATTAGTGCAAATATGAGTAGTGCAAACAGAATGAGCACATGACCGAGAGTTTAGTGAATAACCCGTTTGATGACACAGAGTCCAGTGTTAAAATCTTTGTGTTTTTGGAGCTAATGCCCTTTAAAAAGGACTGCCTTGGTGAGCTTCTGTCTCATGTTGCCACTCTGTAAACGCAAATTATTACGTCTATTGGAGCATCCATAGGCTGCACAAAAGTCAGGCATCTTGTCAAAGAGTATTTCTGTAAAACACAAAGCAGTAATTAGTGTTGAACATACCAAACCGCTTGGAAATCATGTGCAGCTTTAGTTCAGTTAAAAACAAAGAGCTCCTAGTGATCTAAGAATGCTAGGGAAATATTTGGAATACTAGCTAGCCCTTAATCAAAGGCTCTTGTTAATAGTCTGCTAATAAATACAGTCATGATCAAGACAGTCATTTAGACAAAAGATTAGTTTGTTATAAAATAGTTATTGGTGTAATAAAAACAGAATTTAAATTCTAGATTCTCGATGAGTGTGACACCCAAAACACGAATAAAACCTTTTAAAAAAGACGAAACTGCTGTCTGATTACCAAAGAAATCATAGCCACGTTAATAACGTTTTTAAAAATAAACCGTTTGTAAATCCGTCAAGATTACAGCGAGTTAAGCGTATTTTTGTTTGTATAAATCCCTCACCTCCATACGGTTTCCACAGCTGCAGCTAATGTTGCTGTCTGTGGCAAGATGGCTGCCGCTTGACGACGCCGGAGACTCCGCCTCAGCTTATCTAGTGTTTATTATATCTATGGGGATAACCACAGCAAGTCATCTATCTCCATCTCACTCTGTCCTCCACATCCTCAGTCCTTTTCATTCATTCAACCTTTATTTATACAGGTTAATCCCATTGAGCCTTGGGGACTCCTTTACAAGTGAGACCTGATTTTAACAGAGTGATGACAACAAAGACAACAATAGACAAGTACACCATCCTCACACCCTCTACGTCCATGTCATCTCTAACTGCAACCGTATCTTCCCTTTGGCCTTCCTCTTTCCTGGCAGCTGCATTTCTACCATCCTTCTACCAATATATCCACTGTCCCTCCTCTGGACATGTCCAAACCATCTCAGTCTGGCCTCTATCTCCCAGTTGTTCAACATGTGCTGTACCTCTGATGATCTCATTCCTGATCTTATCCATCCTTGTCACTCCTAAGGAGAACCTCAACATCTTCATTTCTGCCACTTCCAGTTCTTTCTCCTGTCTTTTTGTCCATGTCTCTGTCTCCAGACCATACAACATAGCTGGTCTCACCACTGTCTTGTAAACTTTTCCTTTGACCTTTGCCGACACCTTTTTGTCACAAATTACTCCTGAAACTTTTCTCCATCTACTCCATCCTGCCTGGACTTCTTCTTCTACACCTCTTTACCGCACTCCTCATTTTCCTGGATAGCCCAAGTCCTTAAAGTCCTGCACCTTTACAACCTCTGATCCTTGTAGCCTCACAGTTCCACCGGCCTCCCTCTCATTCACACACATGTAGTCTGTCTTACTACGGCTGACTTTCATTCTTCTTCTTTCAAGTGAATACCTCCACCTCTCCAAGTTCTCTTCCACCTGTTCCCTGTTCTCACCACAGATCACAATGTCATCTGCAAACATCATAGTCCATGGGGATTCCTGCCTGACCTCATCTGTTAGTCGGTCCATCACCAGAGCAAACAAGAAGGGGCTCAGAGCCGATCCTTGATGCAATTCCACGTCCACCTTGAAGCTATCTATCACTCCTACTGTCCCATCACACCACTGTCATGCTGTCCTCATACATGTCCTGTACCAGTCTAACATACTTATTTTGTAGACTATACTTTTCTGTTTAAATATCAGGCACTTTCTCTCTCTGTTGTTAAACCTTTTAGTTCCTCAATTGTCTGAGATAAAATGATTGCTTTTTACGTTATATTCTTAGCCATCTGTATTTGGAAATAGAAATGGGTATTTTAGGCAAAAACACATTTTTTAATCATTGGTATTAACTCCACAACTTGTTCTTTCTCTCTGGCTTGTCATAGCACTTTCTTATTTTAGCTTCTAACCATGTAGGGATAACAAATATAGCACAATAAATGTCAGCACAGCAACAAACTGTGAGCAGAGTATCTTAACAAGCGCTTATCTCAACTGTTGCTTTAGAAATAAGATCATTTCCTGTTCCGTGTTTTATTTTGGGACTTGCGGTGAATTGAAGTTTATTCAACCCAAGCCCTGCAGTAGCAAAAAATCCTAAATAAAACAGACTTTACTTTGTAGTTACAAATATGCATGGCTACTAATTCTGCTAGCTGGGGATCGTAGGTGGATAAATTTTCAGTTAGATCAACTGGACGGAGATGCATGTGAAATGACAGTAAAGCCGAGCTCACCCATGCCCTTAGTTTCCACTTCATAATATTTTCAAAATAAACTACAATGGCAGAACAGATGCTGAGATAGTCGTTTTTGTTGTGTCAAAGAACAAAACCTGACTAGAAAAGCAACATTAGGAAACAAATTGGTATGTCGCGATTGTGTGAGAAATAAAAAAGGGTTGTGCAGGTTTTTTTTCATTCAACCTTTATTTAGGCAGGTTAATCCCATTGAGCCTTGAGGACTCATTTACAAGAGAGACCTGGCTACAAACAAAGAATGATGACAACAGCAACAGTAGATTTTCCTTGAACAATCAACAATAGTCAATCATAAGAGAGAAATACAGAAACAATTTGAAATTGAATTGAAACAATTCTTTGAATTTGCCAATCTTAATAATTCTAACGTTCAAACTTCACTGCTGTTACTATCAGTAAAAAGACCTCTACAAATTCTAGACAGTGAGATAGACACAATTCAATTAATCTGTCTTGAGACAGAGAAAAATAAATTTTTCATTTGAATTATAGATCTAAAAGGTTATGATTTAACTAATAAATCCCAGCTTCCTACAGGGATGTAAGTCATGCCATTAAAAAAAGCAGTAACAAGTGCATTAAGATTAAAGTGCTTTGAGAAAAATAGTTCGACCTTTGAGATGGCCGTTTGTTCATACATAGAATGACATTTGAAGTTGAGGTCTGCCTGCCAGAACAGACTTTGAGCTCATCCAAACCTACATTCCCAAAACGCCCCGAGTCATGTTGTTCATGGTACCAGTTTCAGGTCAAGTTGGCTTTTTTGTTGGTTGTTTTGGATATACACACACCAATAGGAACTGCCAGGAAAAGTCAGCTCTCCATCTTTGAAATGGTAAAGTGATAGAAAAAGCTTCAAGCAGGCTAAAGCAAAATACCCCCACATGCTCGCTGACATGACACACACGTGTGTTGCAG
This sequence comes from Garcialebias charrua, assembly GCA_038048925.1. Taxonomy (NCBI): domain Eukaryota; kingdom Metazoa; phylum Chordata; class Actinopteri; order Cyprinodontiformes; family Rivulidae; genus Garcialebias; species Garcialebias charrua. The sequence continues at coordinate 24,079 of JBBPBX010029642.1, forward strand.
ACAGAAGTACACACACACACACACACAGTAAATTATAAGGGTGTGGGGAGGCTTCAGGAGGTATTAGAGCATTTTTCAGCAGAAGGGATGAAGACAGAAGGGAAACGGGGAGGAGGAGGTCAAATCTCATCGTATTTAATCCAAGAACAGACGTTCAGCCCCGCCCAAAAACAGCAAACTGCTCAAGGACACCCAGCAACAAACACCCATAGGCCGGATTAACCCATTCTGTTCCCTAAACACTAACAAGGCCACGCCTACAGCAACAGTTGGTTTTATAGCTTTGAGGTCTAAGATCTAAACCTATCATTGCCATTAACATTTTGTGTTGCTTGATTCAAGAAAGGCATTTTATAAGTAATAAGTTTCAAATTAATTTATTCAAAAATATTTAAGATTATTTGATAGTTTCACCAAAGTCAACAGAAACAAATTAAGGGCCTTCCGAATGTATAAAAAAAAATCATTAATCTTGGAGTTTAAACTTTCTTTTTACATAAAGGTTGTTGTGTTTTTTTTTATTTTTTATTTATTTATTTATTTTATTTTTTTTATTTTTTTTTTTTTTTAATTTATTTATTTATTTTTTTTTATATAGAAGAAAAGTAGATTAATTACCGGTAATAGGAAACAATTCCTCTCAAATGAAATGTTTAAACTGGAACATTTTACAGGAAAACCAAAGCATTTAGTCACAAAATGTGTTGATTACCTTTTAAATCATTCTAAACAAAGACATTGATGTAAGCTGTAGATTTTTAAGCTCTACAGACCTGTCGCAATAAACAATAAATCAATTAATCACATGATGAATTAAAATTATCAACCTCATTTTCATTTATCGGCTTTATCGTTTTGTGTCTATCTCCTTCTACTGAAGACACTGGATGACAAAAAGCTCAACTGCGGTGCTTCAAACCACTCCCTTTCTCTTTTATCTTTAAAATCTGTTTTAACTGTCCAAAATCACGTTTTTGGATTGTTTAAAAGCTGAGAAGCTAAGCTGTGAGCCAAGCTAACAGGCTGATCTTGGGTAAAAACCTCTGTCTCGTCGAAGCTCCATAATCACTAGGGTTGGGCATCGAGAATCGAGAATCGTTCGGAACCGGGACTAACTGTCCGGTTTTCCCGGAATCGTTCAAAATATTAATTTGCGATTCCTATGTTCGATGCTAGTTAGCCGACCGGAAGTAGCCACCGCCGAAACCCAACGAAGAAGAAACAACCGGAAGTGTGCACCCGAGATCTAAAGCTTACTAATTAATAAAATGACCAGTCAGGTCAGTGCAGCACTTGCAATAATTTTCTATCATGCAAAGGAGGGTTGAGAAGTAAAATAGTGTCCCGTCTTTGACGCGCTCCACCGGATTATTTTCGCTTCGTATCCGACCGGAAGTACAGAGTGGTCCGTCTGCAAAACGCTCCGCCGAACTTTTCGCTAATCGCTACCTCTTCGGCTCCATCAGGTAAATAAATAAACTATAAACTACATCTCATACCAACATTAAGGCAGCTAACAAGTTATACTCCGCTTAAAGCGGTAAGTCAGCTCAAATACAAACACGATGCTAACGTTAGCTTGTATTTTTTTTCTTAGACAAACTACCTGAAATGGCTTCACAGTGTTCACCAGCGTCCAAGGTAAAAACGTCAGTGTAACTGAATTAAGGGTGCCACAGAACAGTTTCAGCATATGTTGTGAAAAGGTTGCATCCCTTTTTAGATGTGAATTCAACCATGGATTGCACATTGCACTCAAATCCAACACTTATTAACTTTCTTAATCCATTTAAAGTTCTCTGTCTTTTAAAATGTCTAAATGTCTCTAGTTTTCAGTATTATATAATTTCTGTTTATGTTCTCTTCCATTCCATTATGAGGGAATGTCACATTTTGAAGAATTATTGAATAGGTTAAACATAAACATAAACATAGGTTAGTTAGGCAATAACAACAGAGCTAATAATTGCACACATTCTCAGTCTTAAAAATGATTTAATAATCTCTTTTTACTGATAATACTGATAAACCTGTTGTTTGTTTAGGAACCTCCCTGCAGTCTGTCCAGAAAGTCTCCACTGGAGGAGCGTTTTGCTGAGGAAGAGGCACAACATAATTTCACAACTCCATGTCCATGAAGAAACAAATGGAGAGAGGGCTGCAGATACCAGGACATCCCACCAGCTGTTCTGTCTGAAGATCCTGCTGCTGGTGGTGGAACCAGGTTAGCCCATCAGTGGGAGTTCAGTAACATGACTGCAGCATCAGACACTGGACAATATTATATGTATAATAATAATAATAATATATGTTGGTGAGTCCATGTTGGCTCTAATCTGCCCTGTGAGAAATTCATAGTAAATGTAACAAAAAGGAAAAAGTTCATAGCATTAAATTCAAACAGAAGTTCAAATTATTTCATCCTGAAATAACTCTGGCTAACTACTGTAGCTTTTTTATAACATGGAGTTAAACTCAAAGTAGTCTCCTCAGATAAATAGTGTTACCATTATTTTTATATTAAAGTTTCTGTTAACTTATTATTTTTATATTTGATTGTTTTTTGTTCAGTGCCCTGAGACAACTTCTGTTGTGACTTGGAGCTATACAGTATAAATAAACTGAACTGAATTGAATTGACATGTCTTTTTTTAACCCCGCCTACAAAAAGAATCGGAATCGAGAATCGAAAAGAATCGGAATCGAAACGAAGAATCGAACCGGAATCGCTCAAATTCAAACGATGCCCAACCCTAATAATCACGGTTGAAACCCGTGCCTTTGTCTAAAAAGTTGTTTTTCTTTGCAAAAAGAAGCTGAGAACTTGTTTACTGATTTTTTTATTAAAAGCTTTGTGTGACAGATGCTATGCTAAAGAGCTCGAACCACACAGAGTGTCCGTCATTTTGAGACCCTAAAAACAGAAACGAGAGACAGCCCATGTCACGTCAAGGAGCCTCCCTCACATTATTCTTAAAGAGACACGCTGTTCGCTCCCTCACTATCCATCCTTCAGTTTGAACACTCTTATACTGCCAACCAGTGGTAAAAAAAATGTAATACATACAAGAATAAACTAATTCTTCTTAAATTTAACATTACTAATTACTGTCAAATTTCAAAAAATAATTTCTGAGATAATTAATTGTCCAGCTTTTTTTTTTTTATTGTGACAGGCCTATCTACAGCTAGTTATTTCATAAAATGTGGTTGTCGACTGCTGCACAGAATGCTTAATGGTGTTTCCACACATGGATGCTCTGTAAGTGAGAATAGCTTGGTGGTGTTTTTTTTTTCCATTCTATCTTTCTGCATTCATTGCTGAACTTCAGAGAAACACAATGAGCTTGGGGATCAGGGAGCTCAGTCATCTGAATCAGCTCTTGATTTTATGTTAAAGGAGAAATGTAATCAAATCTGAAAAAATCGATATAACAAGAATTTCATATAGTAAACAACACACATAAACATACTTAGTATGCTTTTTTCAAGTCAGTAGCTTAAAGAAATAGTTTTTTTACATTTTTCCTGCTACATGCCGAAGTGCAGTGATTTCTGTAGTCATTTTCTGGACGCACTTTTATGACACAATTAAGACCTCCTTTGCTATCTTACAATAACACTGAAGCTATAAACCCATCATTACTGTCCTCTTGTCTGTCATTTAAAATGGAAGCAGAATACTTTTTTGAATCCGAAGGATATCACTTAAGTTTGTCAAAAACAGTTTGGTGATTTAGTGCATTAATGGGCATTTCTATCCTGGAAATACGAATAGCCTTCGCATGCTAACGTTAGCATGCTAGCGCCGTATGCTAACGTTAGCATGCTAGCGCCGTATGCTAACATGGAAGTGGGGGTGTTGAAAATGTCCTGAAACAGTTACCAATGTCTTGTTAAGCTCTGTATTCCACAGAACATAGTAGGATCTAAAATGATTTTTAAAGATGAAGGAGCAAGTTGAAACATGCAGGGTCTCCCTCCTTGCTAGCAGGCTCCATTGGGAGCTGCCTGGCTAACTAACTACGGTGGCCCTACACGGCCAAAATTCTACAGCGGCCGAATGCACAGGAGCGGTAAAAATACAATATAAAATTTTAAAAAAGTTTTAAAATCTATTTTGGGGCTTTTAGAATCGATTCTGAATCGCCAGGACTAAGAATCTTGATTCTTTAAAAAATAGATTTTTTTTTGCTGCATCCCTAATTGCTACACACTGAAACCTTTTTGTCCACTACTAGATTTTTTTTTTATTAACACAAACAGAACTACAAAACACTACATAAACAAAAAATATATACAAACTCTTGTGAATGATAACATAACTACAGTCTATAAGCTAGGGGGCGGTTTACAAAATGATGAAAGTTGAAAAAATACTAGATACACACACTAATATTACTGTATGAGGGACGACCATTGCACTGCCTATGTCATATTCAGGGGACGGAGAGCAAGCAGAGGGAGGGGGGTCAAAAACACCAGATGAGAATTTTTTCACTTTGCAAAGTCTAAATTTGAGTTAGGATGACATTTTTGACTTGTGAAATTTTCTCAACAAGCTTATTTTATGCTTTTCATTAGACTACTATTAGCTTAAAAACACTTTTCATTTCTCCTTTAAGCAGCAGAGAATGTTCCACCAACAATAATAAAAAAAGGCCATATTTACATCACCATTCCCCAGATCCAGCCTTTGGGTTTAGTCGTTCCGGTGTTTAAAGGGAAAGATCCCACCAAGTTGTGTTTTTGACCGTTAGTGTAACGAGCTGGTGCAGTTTAATGGGGTGTTTTACAGTGCAGTGGGGTGTGTCAGGCCCTCAACAGCACAGGGATCAGATAATCCTGCCTGGCCTTAATCCCTGATCAGGGAGAGGAGCAGCTGGGAGAGGTCAGAGAGGACCCTGGTATTGGGGTGAATCAAATCCCCAAACCTAGAAAATGTACAGTTAACTACTTTGAAGACCACAGAGCATGCTTGTTTTCATGTACAATTAAAACTCCCTGAATATGACAAAAATTATCAACCAATGAACTGATCATTTTAATATGCAAATAAGATAATTGATGCTGCAAACTGATTCAAATATCAATTAGATGAAAGTATACTGAGGCTCCTGGGAGTCTAATAATGAACAAAGTGGTTTGTCATTTTTCAGCCCATTATACTCAAGTGAACAATATTCTGAGAGAAAAGACATACGTTTTTCAAATTAACAATTATACTATTAGATTAAGAAGTCTAATAGCCCTTTCATATGGACTCAATAACACAGGGCTATTCAACTGGCGGCCCGGGGGCCAAATCAGACACACAGGTGAGCTCAGTTTGGGCCACCAATGGGTTCATTTTTTAAATAAAACTAGATTTTAAACTGTAAAACAAACAAATGCTGGATATCCGGCCCCTGGGCTCTTGGCTTTCAGTAACTGTGGCCTCCTGAGCAATTTAGATGAAGAATCCTCCAATAACAGATCAGGTACTGGCCTGAAGCCCCCAGTCTAACCAGACTGTATCATTATGGGTTTTATTATACATGTAGTAGGTAGTCCTCGGGTTACAACGGCCTCGACTTACGACGTTTCGCTGTTACGAACGCCCTCCCATCGAAAAGTATTGTTCGAGTTACGCGGTTTATGCGCCTTTACATCAAAAAATATGGTACGGAAACTCAGCGAAGAACAGCAGACATTTACAGGAGGTTTACAGGAGGGAGGGGGGAGTAGCAGCTTGACGCACTCAGTGGAAAATTACTACAGACGACCTCATGGTTTAGACAGGCAGGCCGGAGCAGGAGGAGGTTAGGAGGGCGGTTTTACATCATAAACAAAAGGTGCGGATGGGTGGATGGTGTTACCAGACGGCAGAAAACAGCAGAGCTGGACCGGAGGAGCAAGAGCTAACATGCTAACAGACCTTGCTGTAAACGCTGTGGACCGCGTGAAGCAGCAGGAAGCTGCAGAGCTTGGAGGTGCAACGAGCTAACATGCTAACAGACGGAGGACGAATTCACCAGCATACCAGTAAGTTATTAACTCTTTTTTCCTTCATTATGGCTCCTAAATGTATGTGTTTTTTGATAAGTATGTAGGGTAATGTGTTAGGATATGCTAAGTGCTTGTTGAAATAAAGTACTGTACGTATGAGGTGTCGTTTGGACGTATTTTCCGACTTACGTCGAAATCCGTGTTACGAACGAGCGTAGGAATGGAACTCGTTCGTAAGTCGGGGACTACCTGTAGTTTGTTTGTTTTTATCTGATTTTTTTTTTTTAAATAGGCATACAGGTAAATATTGTTTTATGAACTTGCTAACAGAAAGATTACAAAATATAAAAAGTCAGTAAGCCTGAAACGTTTTCTTTATAGATTTTAATAAAAAAAACATTTTAGCATTATAATATAAAAACAGCAAAAGGTAAACACATTTGATGCTTCAAGTTCATAAAGAAGCAGCAATTAACTTCAGTCAACAACGATTGAAAGGTTTACAAGAAAGTTGCTGTATTTCATCCTTTTGAGCACAATTCATAATCTGTTGTGAAAAAGTTCAGATTTGGAAACGTTGGCAGGCTGTTGCACGGTTATGAGCCAAAGTAGGCAACATTCACCAAGCAGAAAAGACTCACATCACTTGTTACAGTTAGCAGCTCTGACTGGGCTAAATGCCATCAACAGATGTAAAAAGTGTTTGTTTCAATCAAACTTATTGTTTTACAGTCCAAAATATTAAAATCCTACTTTATGCTAGGGCTGAATGACAGCTGGGTTTTGGAGAAATATCAACCGAGTTTTCAAATTTTGACAGTGGCTTCCAAAAGTATGAAAAGAAATATTCAAAATCACAAAACAAAATGTGCAGACAATATTGTCAAGCAGCTGCTTTAAATAAATGATGGAAACAAAGAGATTCGTTTTAGCAGCTGCTTTCTTATTAAAAGTGCAAATTATTCCAACAAAGATCCAGTGTTTGACATTCCAGGGAGGATTTACTGACAGAAACAAAATGCAACGTGTCTTGTGGTGTTGAGTCCTGTTAGAGGATGAATAGTTGTGTTTTGGTTCATTTAGAAAAAAAGCATTTTGTCCCTACAAAAAGAAAACGGTCCTTGATGTCCACAATGTTGCATCAACATGTTGCAACAACAAGCCTGGAAGAAGCAAGCCGAAATAAAACAATAAAATAAAACCCAAACAGAACCTCACTCCACCAGTGTTCATGGTTTTTGCAGTCACTTTAAGCTGGAAAGTTATGTAGCAACAAGTCTTAGCAATTGTAAAAAAACTAATCATATATTTTAAATGCCCTACAGGTAAAATAACAAACAAACAAAAACAAAAAAACTTAGGTCATAGTGTCATTTACAATACACAAGCCCAACTCTATTTTCTTAATGATCTGATTATCTACAGGGTAGATAAGGCCCACACATTTTTCTCTCCCCAAAGTTGATTTAAACTAATAAAAATAAATTGCATGATGCAGGCCATAAAACCGAGACCCGTTGTTTTGCAAATGATTTTTCCCCGGGTGTTTACCTAGCTGCCCACTGCTCCACCTGGGTGTATCTCATGTGAGACAAATTAAATGCCGATAAGTAATTTTGTCATTCATACAAAGCTTAATTTGTAAACCAAACAATGCTGGAACTCTAATAGTGTGGGGGTGGGGTTTGAATAAATTAAATAATTAAACACAATTTTGAATAAAGTAGATGCCATTCCCTGCATTGTGGTGTACTTTAAAGAGTTGTTAGACATCAGTGTCTACCTACATTTTTAAACAATTCAATGATTATTTTAGAGAGCAACAAGAAGTAGCCTGACCAACAGCTCTCCTTGTGTGAATAAAGCATGCTCTGCTATTTCAAACATCCTTGCACCTGCTCTAGAGCGGACATTTCTGACCCGAACCCTGAGCCCGGCCCGACCAAGATTAGGGCCAGACCGGACCATAATACAGGTAGTCCTAGACTTACGACGGCCTCAAGTTACGACATTTTGGGGGTTACGGCACGCATCTCCATTTAAAAAAATAATAATAAAAATAAATAAATACTGTAACAATAATAATAATAATAATAACAATAACAATAATAATAATAATAATAATAATAATAATAATAATATATTAGATTTTTTTTTATTTTGAAGCCGATTTACGCACTTTCCAGCAGTTTCCGGTTTAGCTGCGGTAGCTGCGGAGGCTACAGCTTGCCCTGTACTCTCTAAAAAAAGCTAAGTCTGGTTCTCTGGACATTCAAAAAACAAAACTTGTTGGAGCAAGCTGGACAGGCAGCAGCTGTGGAAAAGTAGCGGTTTTATGGACGGCGGTTTTACAACGTAAACAAATGGAGAATCCCGAGGAGGGAGGGAGGGAGGAATGGAGAAAAGGCTTCACCAGCAGTCCAGAGCAAGAAATTAACTCTTTTTTTCCCCTTCATTATGGCTCTGAAATGTATGTATTTTATGATAATTATGTAGGGTACTGTGTTAGGATAGGCTAAGTGCTTGGTAAAATACAGTCTGTACATATAAGGTGCAGTTTGGACGTATGTTTCGAGTTACGTTGAAATTTGAGTTACGACGGAGCGTAGGAACGGAACTCAGTCATTACTCGAGGACTACCTGTAATGTACTTAATGTGAGGGCCGGGTCGGTATCTGGCTTTTGATTGTGTTAGCAGACGAGCGGCTGATGATCCAATTATATGGCAACATGGTTTGCCATACTATCACCAGCTGCACGCAGCCATTTGACCGTGCGCTGACCGGCCGGTTGAAAGAAGTAAAAAGTTCAGTTAAGCTTCAGATGGACCACTGCCAGTGATCCATCAGCCCAAATGAACGTTCATTCAGCCGCTGCACTCCGTGGACGCACGTGGCTGACGACCCAAAGGTGAGATCACAGAATATCCAACATGTCAGAGCAGGGTCCAATGCAGGCAGAAGCAGGGGAAGCATTTAATGCACTTTGACGGCCATGAAAGGACAAACACCCCCCTTAGCTCCGATCTTCTGCCCCCTTTAACTCAGTCACGTGCATCAGCCGATCATTAATAATACTATAAGCAGTCAAAGCTCAAGTAAAAATGTCTGGGGTTTTTTCAGGTTCGGACCTGTAATTAATGTTAATTCGTCGGATCGGGTGGTGTTTGGAAATGATGGCTACAGACTGGTGCCGGAGCGGGGTGTATTTCTTTTTTTGGACCCGACTGCAACTGTAACCTGTTCTAGTATTATCTCCATTGCCACTGCCTTCATGTGCTTTAATTCTCGGTTGTTTAGTTGTAAATGAGAAACCTTTTCTTAATGAAAGTAAATTGGACTGTCTTTTCAACATTTTGATCGCTGTTATTTTGACAAATTGGCGCTGTTGTTTTGATATGTGACGTACCTCACGTGATTACCCATCAGACTTTTTTTTTCCTAATATTCTTAATAAATAATCTAAACTTTTTTAGTGGCCCACTTAAACTGTAAAACTGATTTGCAATTTAGTTGTGTCGTTTAATTATATTTTTTGTGTTTTTATTTTATTTATTTATGTATTAAATTGCCCATGACCAAACTTTTATGGGCAGAGATTTTTTTGAGGGTAGAAGCGGAAATGCTTACGTGAAGGGGCAGCTCTTATGTGATATTGGGAAGCTTGTAAGTGGCTGTTATGTTTAAAATTAGTGTTTATGTAAGTATTTTCAAATTGCACATCCAATATAGGTTTTATTCGTTCAAGGCAGTCTTTCATAACTTTATTATTAGTAAGTCAGAGTTACCGGATCCAAGCAAACAGTTACCGGAACATACCCTGTCAAAATGAGAGAGTTCTCAGCTGCTGTTCCGGCAAGATCCGGCTCAAATTAAGCCCTGGGAACATATAATGATGACAACACAGCATTTTATATATACATGCTGGCTGTGCTGCATAATGATTAATTCTTCCTAGTCACTTTTCACTTCCTGGATGATGAAACAAATGCTCTGACTCGACTTAAAGTTTAAAAATTCATAGCACAAATAAGTATTAGTTCATTTTTATATATATACAGTACTGTATATTTAAAAAGGTAACCCGTGGTAATTCTAGAAACCACAAAAACATTATCTTGCTTATTACTGTTTATCATTATTTAATGTGGGAACATCGTCGTATTAAGCCTGCCTTTTTCCTCAAACTGAAGAGCTTCTCCAAAAGATCTGTAGAAGTTGGTGTGAAATGGATTTCATTAGTAATTTTGGGTGCCATTTGTTGCTTCTCCGTCTTTCAGCAGAAGCTGCTACTTGGCACCAGTTTCTTCTTTTTGTCAAAGTAAAAAGGAGGAAAGGGAGACGCAAAAAACTGAAGCAGCTTTTTGGTGCTTTAGTTTTGTCAAATACTTTAGTTTTATATTATTCATTCATTCATTCAACCTTTATTTAGTCATGTAAATCTCATTGAGCCTCGTGGGCTCATTTACGAAAGCGACCTGCTAAAACTAAAGAATGATGAACAGCAATGGTAGAATTTCCTTAAACAATAAACAATAGAAAAACAAAAGAGAGAAATACATGTTTTTTTTTTTTAACAAAGTATCAAAAAACTAGCAAAACATTATAAGGTAGATGTATAAAATCAAAAACAAGAACATATCTGCATTGGTTTTTGCCAGGATTCCAACAGATTCTGAAAACCATTTAAAGAGGTCAAGGTCGAGAGCTTCAGATCTTTTTGTAAGATATTCCATGAAGCAGGAGCAGAGTAGGAGAAGGCCCTTTTTCCAAGTTCAGTCCTCACTGACGGAACACTGCAGGTAATCATGTCCTGAGAGCGCACGCTGTAGCTGCACTCACGCAGAGACATGTAGGAGGAGATGTATGAGGGCAGAAGACCAAGAAGTGATTTAAAGATGAAAATGTACCAGTGTAGCATTCAATGTAAAGGCTCCGGCAGAGCTCAGCGTACTGCCTGTACGCCACTCTACGCGCGCATTCTGTGCGCACGCGTTCGCTGGCACAGCTCTGCTTTCATTCTCGCGTTAAATGCTTTCGTTTTCGCTCCAAATTCTTGTTGTAATTTGAGCAGCTGCGTGCAGAGCGTCTACCTTCGGGACAAACTGAGGTCGCTGATTGGTCATTTGCTGACACGCCTACTGAATTGATTGACAGGTCGAGTGGGAGACAAAAAAAAAGCCGCTGCGGTGTTTCTAAACTTTATACGTTAATAAAAAGTTCTAAAAAATAAAAATAAAAACAGGGAGCCTTGGTCCTGCAGCCCACAGCCCACCAGGAAATATTTAGAACGTTGCACAGCCAGGTAGGACATGAGTTATTATTTGCTTGTGACAAATTCATTCATTTCAGTCATTAGCGGAGGAGGAAGCGATTACTTGACTTTTGGCAAAAAAACAAAAGAAAAGTCCAGATCACAGATGAAGAAGGGGAATTTAATTCATTTGTGTAACATACAAAACAGTCCAGCGCCGGGCAATTTATTGCGAGACAAAGCGCATCGCGTACGTAAAATTTGAGCTTTGCACGTTCGTGCCCTGCGGGGCTACGCTTGTGCCTCTGCGTACGTACGGTGTAGTGCGGCGTACTGCCTTACGCTGAGCTCTGCCGGGGCCTTTAGACATGATCAGTTTCTGAAAGAGAAACCCAGTTTAACTTTCAGTTTCATTCATTATATGTTCAT
>JBBPBX010029643.1:0-29209 GCA_038048925.1 Garcialebias charrua
ATGGTAACTACAGCCAGCAAACTGTTAGGGACCACTCTACCAAGTATGGAAAAGATATACATGGACAGAGTTATGAGGAAGGCAAACAAGATTATAGCAGACAACACACATCCCCTAAGATCCTCATTTGAGTTGCTTCCTTCAGGGCGAAGGTATGGCCTTCCTTTATTCTCAAGAAACAGAACAAAAATTTATTTCATACCACAAGCAATTAAATCATTAAATAATACAAACGTATCATGAATTACCGAGCTTAAACGTATTTGCTGTAATGATGGATGTTAATGTCATGTTTGTAGTATGTCCTTTATGTCAATGCCTGCTGACAATGTTGCAAACTAATTTCCCTACGGGGACAAATCTATCTATCTATCTATCTATCTATCTATCTATCTATCTATATCTATCTATCTATATCTATCAATCTATCTATATCTATCAATCTATCTATATCTATCAATCTATCTATATCTATCAATCTATCTATATCTATCTATCAATCTATCTATATCTATCAATCTATCTATATCTATCAATCTATCTATATCTATCTATCAATCTATCTATATCTATCTATCAGATCTATCTATCTATCTATATCTATCTATCAGATCTATCTATCTATCTATCAGATCTATCAGATCTATCTATATCTATCTATATCTATCTATCTATCCATCTATATCTATCTATCTATCCATCTATATCTATCTATCTATCCATCTATATCTATCTATCTATCCATCTATCTATCTATCTATCTATATCTATCTATCTATCTATATCTATCTATCTATCTATCTATCTATCTATCTATCTATCTATCTATCTATCTATCTATCTATCTATCTATCTATCTATCTATCTATCTATCTATATCTATCTATCTATCTATATCTATCTATCTATCTATCTATCTATCTATCTATCTATCTATCTATCTATATCTATCTATCTATATCTATCTATCTATCTATCTATCTATCTATCTATCTATATCTATCTATCTATCTATCTATCTATCTATCTATCTATCTATCTATCTATCTATCTATCTATATCTATCTATCTATCTATCTATCTATCTATCTATCTATCTATCTATCTATCTATCTATATCTATCTATCTATCTATCTATCTATCTATCTATCTATTCTATCTATCTATCTATCTATCTATCTATCTATCTATCTATCTATATCTATCTATCTATATCTATCTATCTATCTATATCTATCTATCTATATCTATCTATCTATCTATCTATCTATATCTATCTATCTATATCTATCTATCTATCTATATCTATCTATCATCTATATCTATCTATCTATCTATCTATCTATCTATATCTATCAATCAATCTATCTATCTATATCTATCATCTATCTATCTATCTATCTATATCTATCATCTATCTATCTATCTATCTATATCTATCATCTATCTATCTATCTATCTATCTATCTATAATGAATGTGGTACTTTGCTATAAGGACGATGGCATCAGAGTAAGCTGAGCTTAAGCTGTCTACATAAAATAAAATGGCATCAATATCAAATGAAGGAATGTTGAGTTTTAGATTAATCCAGTTTGTGATGTCAGTCCAAAAACTTTGAGAATATTGACATGAAAAAAACAAATGCTCAAGGGATTCATCTTCGGATTTACAAAACTCACACAGATCAACCTCAAATTTACATCTTCTGTGCAGAACCATGGCCACGGGATAAATCTTATTTATTATTTTAAAATGGTTTTCTTTTCACTTTAGGAGATACTGGCCATTTGACAAATTTAGAGTGAGCAGAAGTCACCATGACTTTTTGACACACTGACTTTTTGTCCCCCCTTGTTGTCTCCTGCAGGTCTAATAGAGATCTCCACTGTGGACCGAGGGGTGATCAGCCTGTTCGGGGTGAAGAGTGAGCTGTTTGTCGCAATGAACAGCCGAGGAAGGTTATACGGAACGGTAGGTTCCTGTCACACATCCTGCTGACTGGAAGTTCAGCCACTTTTATACAGGATGCTTTGTTATTAATATGCTCTGATGATAGGAGGGGGGAGCTCTGATCTATTAAAAGTCAAACTTCTGCTCTTTAGAACATATTGATCATCTCAGTCTAATGTTAGTCTGACGCCCAATATAACAGTGCAAACATTGTGCAGCATTATTTGCTTTCCTATCATAATAAAACTTAAAAACTAACTTACTGAATCAAGTCTGATCCCCTTAAAACTCAGAGCGTGTGTTTGCTCCCGAGTAAAACAGTTCGGTAACGGTTAAAAACTGTTCATTTGTTGTTTTTATTTGATTTGATCCAACAGAAATCGAAGCGCCTAAGAGCAGTGAAACTAATATGTTTTGATTCCAAATTAATAATTTAGGTTATATATGTTGGAATAGCCAAAACATATAGTTTTAAACTGCCTAACAATGTTCGTCAGGTCCTCTGGACGGATTCTTTATCGAAACGTTTCATCTTTTATCCAAAAAACTTCTTCAGTCTGAAACCCTGCAAGAAACTCAGTCTTATAAATAGCACCTTCATAGTGGATCAACCAGTTTGATGCTGACAGCCAGAACTAGTTGTTCACATGCAATAAAAAAAAATTCTGGCTGTCAGCAGCAAACTGGTTGATCCAAGGTACTATTTATAAGACTGGTTTTCTTGCAGGGTTTCAGACTGAAGAAGTCTTCTGGATAAAAGATGAAACGTTTCGATAAAGAATCCGTCCAGAGGACCTGACTAAACCGTGTTAAATTTTTCTACCTGGACTATTGAGCATAGTTTTAAACTGCCTTTTTTCCCCACAATTGTTCTATACTGTAGTTTTTATACAAAGTATTTATACAGTGTAAAGTTCAACAATTCTACTTTTATATAATCATAAACAATACAAATCAAAGCCATTGAAGGACATACTGTCCTTTATGCCAAATTTTTACACTAAAATCAGCTTATGTCGAGAAATGACTGAGTTGGGGCCATTTTTGTCAAACCTTGGAAATGTCCAATGTAACCTCACGTGATATTGCAATATGTCACGTTGACAAAATAATGCTGGGAACAGCCATCAGGAACTACCATGTTCAGATTTAGCTCAATATTTGTAAAAGTGGCTGAGTTATACAGTAGTCAGTTTTGTGTTGGATGATGTCAGTTAGTTGTGGTGACCAACTTAAACTGGACTGATTATAAATAATACAAACAAAAATTATTTGCTAATGATTACATCTTGAAAGATTCATTAAAGTCCGTCCTTCGGTTCAAGGACGGACTCCAACGTTTAATGCTAACACTTTAAGCAAAGACCACACACATTGAGTTTGACTCAGCTTCAACCACACTAAATTTAGGCATGGTATCTAAAATGAACTTTGTGTTTCCAAAAGCCAGACACACTCAATTAACAGAGGCTTTAAAGGAAGAGAAAATCCCTAATTAATAAAGAAAATGATCTTTTTAAACATGTACAGTATGATGATTGGATATGTAATGATTTAAAGAATGAACACTTTACACCAGAGAGAAAAATGTCTACTCAGTTTTTACTAAGGTTATTTGTGATAAGATACACCATCAGTTAGGACAGGGTAAAACAAACTCAAGTGTTGAAAATCATCACCATCATCATTGGTCTTTAGGCTGCGGGCGATAAATACAGTCACTTGGGCCTTTCGCAATAAACAATAAATCAGTTAATCGCATGATGAATGAAAATTATCGACCTAATTTTGATTTATTGGCTTTATTGTTTCTTCATGTCTTTCACTTTCTGCTGAAGACACTGGATGAGGAAAAAAGCTAAACTCCAGTGCTCTTCACTGAACCCTCCCTTTCTCTTTAAAATCTGTTTTAACCGTCAAAAATCACATTTTGGATCGTTAAAATTAGCTAAACTGAGAAGCTAAGGCCGACCTCGGGGAAAAAAACCTCCGTCTTGTCGAAGCTCCAAAATTCACGGTTGAATCCCGTGCCTTCATGTAAAAATTTTGTTTTCTCTGCAAAAAGAAGCTGAGAACTTGTTAACAGATTTTTTTATTATTAAAAGCTTTGTGAGAAAAATGCTATGCTAAAGAACTCAAACCATACCAAGCATCCACCATTTCGAGAACCGAAAAAAAAGGAGACAGCCTATGTCACGTCAAGGGGCCTCCCTCCCATTTTTCTTAAAGAGACACGCTGCTCGCTCCTTCACTGTCCATCCTTCAGTTGAAACAGTCTTATACAGGTAGTCCTCAACTTACGACGTAGATCCGTTCCTGTGCGGCGGCGTAAACCGATTTTCTACGTAAGTCGGAACATACGTACATACGGCACCATATACATGTGCAGTACTGTATTACCAAGCACTTAGCCTATCCTAACACAGTACCCTACATAATTATCAAAAACACATATGTTTGGGAGCCATAATGAAGGGAAAAAAGAGTTAATGGCCTACTGGGATGTTGGTGACGCTGTCCTCCTCGGTCCATCCGCCGTATTCCGTATTCCGTTTACAACGTAAAACCGCATTCACAGTACAGTACAGTATTCCTCCACTGCTGCACTGCGTACAGTACAATACTGTTTTCTTCCGCCGCTGCGTCACAACGTTTATGACGTAAAACTGTGTAACTCGAAATAAGGCTTTTCATAGTAAATGGGAGATGCGTTGTAACCACGAAACGTCGTAACTCGAGACCATCGTAACCCGAGGACTACCTGTACTGCCATCCAGTGGTCAAAGAAAGTACTACACAAAAAAATTAACCAACGTTAAAACCTGATCCCCACACTTAAGAAACCACCTACTGTTAAAGGGGACCACATATAGGTCTTTAAAATTTTTATGTTATGTCTGTGTGCTATCTTGACAATATTAATTCATTTTAATACACAAAATAATTCTTAGATAATTAATTATACCCTTTTTAATTCTGCCATTTTTAACTTTCGTTTTGAACGACCGGTTTCTGATACAAGTTCTGAAGTCCACGCCCTTCAACGATCTGTTTACGCCCTCTGTAACAGCCAGTATCTGTAATGTGTTGTTGTTTTAAAATTAGCTCTTTTTTAATTACTCATTTGACTTACTGTTAGTGCTAGCTTAAGATAACTTACCGAAACCCGTCTGAGCGCGCCACAATTTGCTGCTCCTTTTAGCATTAGACCACCCGAATCCGATGCTAATGTTAGCTTGTTCCTCTTCCGGTGTTCGCCAGCTCCGCTCGTTGCACGCGGAGATTTTGGGAGTTATCGCTGTTCCAGTCAAGACACACACAAAGTTCACCAAGTGTCTCCCGTAAATTAATCCGTAAGGAGAAGGTCCTCGCTGCTGCGAGGCTGCAGCGAGGCTGTACAGTTGAAGCTCCGCTCCATCGCGCCAGAAGAGGGTCCCATTGCCGCCGGTCCCTACGCCGGGGGTCCGCTCGTTTAATTTTTTATCATGAAAAACAACAGTCATGTGTTTAATACAGAAGTGGGTTGAGCCTAACCAGGGGTTGCTAGGTGAGGGGCTGGACTCATGTTGGGGTGGGTTGTGGCAGATTGGCTGCGGTTTGTGACGTCACAAACCGCAGGAAGTGAGAAACGAACCGTTTTTATCACAGACAAATAAATCTACTTAGAGTAAATAAACCACTGGGTGCATTTCTTTGGGACTGTTTTTTTATGAAGTACATACCCAAAGTTGAGGAAAAAAAAAACATTAAAAAGTGAATTTTGCATGTGTGGTCCCCTTTAAGGTGTGATTTGTCAATCTACATAGGTATGTGTGTATCTTATCTCAGCCTTTAAAACCTGATCTCCACACTCTGCTCTTTGAATTGAGAAAGCTCCTCGGATGAAGAGCGAAACGTCTTCTGTGACAAATAAAGTCCAGTTTTTGTATTGAACGTTTTTTGATTTTATCATGTCCCGGATGACTGAGAATCTTCACCAGCTTAACCAACGTTTCTTCTTAAAATTATTGTCAAATTTCAAACAATATTATCGTTTATCACAATAATTTCTGAGACAACTAATCACCCAGCAAAATTAGTTATCGTGACAGGCCTATAGTCACTCGTAATGTCATCAACTATATGTATTGGATCGTTTGATTTATGATCTGCAATGTTTTTATGTTTTTCGTGTTGTACTTCATTGTCTGTGTTACCTGTTGCGTGTTTGTTTGTCCAGCACTTTGGTGTGGACTTGTTCCTGTTTAAAGTGCTTTATAAATAAAATGGTATGGTATGGTATGGTATCAACAAATCCCTAAATATTGTACATCACAGTCTCATATTCATTCCCTATTTCAAGTACAGTAATTTACTTTGTCAGTTATGTATTTAAGAGAACACTGGCACTTCAACAACAGAATAACCAGGATGTAAAATATTAGGTTTAAATCTACATCAGCTTTGTTTACCATATTTTTCGGACCGTAAAGAGACGGACCGTTTTTTTAATGACCTTCTTTTAACTGTTGATGCAGGAAGCGCTGCTGTTTTAGTGCTTTTAGACCTTTCTGCTGCCTTTGATACTGTGGACCACAACATCTTGCTGTCACGACTTGAGCAGGTGGTTGGTATCAAAGGCACAGTTTTATCCTGGTTTAGATCCTACCTGACTGACAGGAGTTTTTCTGTTCACTTAGGGAAATGTTCTTCATCTCCAGCTCCTCTGATCTGTGGAGTCCCTCAAGGGTCTATTTTAGGTCCACTGCTTTTTAATCTGTACATGTTGCCTTTGGGGTCCATTTTTAGAAAACACAACATTCCTTTTCACTGCTTTGCTGATGATACCCAGTTATATCTTCCAATTGAGTCAGACAGTGTCACTCCACTGGATCCACTCTTAAACTGTCTAAACAACATTAAAGTCTGGTTAAAACTAAATTTTCTAAATTTAAATGAAAATAAAACGGAAGTCATCAGCTTTGGTAAATGTAACACCCTTAATGTTCTTGGCCCCTTGGCTTCATACAGCCACTCCAATGTCAGGAATCTGGGAGTTATTTTTGATAGTGCTTTTAAATTAGACAAACAGATAAATGCAGTTGTTAAATCCGGTTTCTTCCAGCTAAGACTCATTGCCAAGGTGAAGTCTTGTCTCTCTTTCAGAGACCTTGAAAAGGTGATTCACGCTTTTATTACCTCGTTTGGACTATTGTAATTCACTGTATGTAATTCACTCGTTTGGACTATTGTAATTCACTGTATGTTGGTTTAGACAAATCATCTTTGCATCGTTTACAATCTGTCCAGAATGCAGCAGCACATCTTTTAACAGCAACAAAAAAATATGAACACATAACCCCTGTCCTGGCTTCCCTCCACTGGCTCCCTGTCCACTTCTGGGTTGATTTTAAGATTTTATTGCTTGTTTTTAAAAAGGTCTGGCCCCGTCATATTTATGTGATCTTATTAACATCTACACTCCAGTAAGAGCACTCCGGTCTACCAACCAGTTTCTCTTAGATGTCCCCAGATCCAAAATGAAATCCATAGGTGATCGGGCTTTTGCGGTTGCTGCTCCAAAGAATTTAAAGACCGCTCAGACTGTTGAGACTTTTAAATCTTTGCTCAAGACTCATCTGTTTCACTTGGCATTTGATCCTCGCAGAGTCTGAGAACAAAATTTGAGCTGGTTTTATTGTTGTTGTATGTTGTATTATTGTTAACTTTATTATGTTTCAGTGTAGCCTGGTTAAAACCAGACCCTTGTCCTTCACTTCGCTTTGTACTAGGGTCTGGGACTTCTCCCATAGACAAGGATTTCTCCGGTAGATTTTTGACCGGACCAATCAGAGAACAGAAGGCGGAGTTTTGAACGACGTCGACTGACGTCGTCAGTTAAAATGGCTGCCGCCACGAAGGAATTTTCAAGAAAACAAGGTAAAAAACTATTATTTCTTTGCTGAGAAAAAATACATTTCTTAGCTGAAGTTATATCAGAAGTGTTCCTGAGCTTAACAGTTCCTAAATCAATTCACGAAATGGTCAAATCTGCTGGATTTAAATAGTTTCGGTTTGACATTTTCCAAACAGCCTCGGGTGCGCTACGAAAATAAATGATAAAAAATCGAATTTTATCTCAAATGTTTCATCCAGGCCAACAGTCAGTAAATTAGAGCCATATAATTACACACTGGTAGCAGAAAAAATATCCACCGAGTGGTTTCTGAGCTATTTATCTGAATAGCCTGGACCTCGCCAGGCTAAACTAACAAAACTCCGCCTTCTGTTCTCTGATTGGTCCGGTCAAAAATCTACCGGAGAAATCGTTGTCTATGGGAGAAGTCCCAGACCCTAGTACAAAGCAAAGTGAAGGACAAGGGTCTGGTTTTAACCAGGCTAGTTTCAGTGGCACTAGATGCATTTTACTCTTTTATTTTTATTTTTTATCTGTAAAGCCCTTTGGTCAACTTATGTTGTTTTTAATTTATGTTGTTGCTTTATAAATAAATTGACATTGTAAGGCGCAACGGACTATAAGGTGCATTAAGCGAAACTAAAACATTTTGATAAGATATTTGAGCGCCGTGTACCACATGAAATCAGTTCAAGATCAGTGAGCACAACCAGAATTAATACATAAGATGCACCAGATTATAAGGCTCGCTGTTAATTTTGGGGAAAATTAGAGGATTTTAAGTGCCTTATAGCCTGAAAAATACGGTATTTTGATTTGACCAGACTGACTTCTTTTGATAATTCATCACTCAGTTAGATTAGACTTAATTTGGTTTTCCAACCAGATTACCTGGGATTTTCAACAAGTACCGACATAAAAGCATAACTCTGGCGGCTGCATTTGAAAAAAGCCCTTTTTTTAGCAGCAACATTTCCACTTTCTATTGTCCCCCTTCAAAGTGCAATGCGCTGTCAGGTTGTTTAAACAAAGAGAAAGTTACTGACTTCCTTTTTTTGTCTTTCCAGAGAGCCTTCAGGGATGAATGCAAGTTCAAGGAGACTTTGCTGCCCAACAACTACAACGCCTACGAGTCTTTTGTTTACAAGGGCTTCTACGTCGCCCTCAGCAGGCATGGCCGTGTAAAGAGAGGCAACAAGGCTAGCACCGCCATGACTGGCACACACTTCCTCCCGCGGCTATGAGAGAAAATGACAATTACCGAGTAATTTGCACATGTGGATGTTCTTCCAGGTAATATAGAAATGCAACGTCATGACATTAGCACCCATGGACTGCAAAAGAACACAAATATTTATTCTGTTACACATATATAAATATATATGTGTGTCTATTTGGATAGTTGTCTTTGTATATGCACTGCTTATTGTTTTTATTGATGGGAGAGCTGAAGCCTTTGCCTGTCTTTGACCTCGGTGCTTGCTGTAACTGAACTACACGTTACATCTCTGAGTTGGAGGAAGAGCTATAGTGTGCGTTTCAAGGGTGAAATGAATACTTTTTATTACCTCACTTTACTAGATGAAGGGATGCATGGACCTCTGCTGAAATGTCTGTTAAGTTGACCATTTTGTTCAAAACGACCTGAATGCTTCACGGTTCCCCAGTCGATTATTGACGTCCTGCAGCGGGTGGGGGACTTCAATGCACTACCTTTCCTGCACGATTTAAAGGTGCCTTGGTGTTCTCACTTGTGGCCCTTTTAAAACCTCCGTGTAAGAGACACCCAGAGGAGTCAGAAATAGGGCTGACACTCCAGAGAGGTCCTTGGAAAAGGAGGGGGGGTCAACTATTTTTGGTTTATTTTCTTTCCTCTAATTAGACTGATTAAGTAATAAACAATCTGTGGTTGAGACCTGGGTGGAATACTAATCTGCTGCAGCATGGAGAAACGCACAAGTATCGCCTGGGCGGTTAAAGCAAGCAGTCCCTGCACACTGTCTCTGAAAGAAAGAGCCCCCACAGTGAAGTGGGTCGCTGCTGTTTTTGAAATGCAAAGCTTTAGCTGCTGTTTACTAAATTAATTACATGGACGGAAAACAATGTAAATAGCTACAAACTGGGAAATAAAGAGGCTTCAGGAGCTTTTTAGCACAAAAGAGCTGGAGCTGCACAACGAACCAGCAAAATCACTAAATCATTTCGGTTTTCATCAGCATTTTTTTTTTCTCTTCCTTCAGTTTGTCTTCAGACTGGTGTTTGTTGAAGGATGCTTTTTACAGCAGCACTGCAATCGTTAGGGAGGCAAATGGTTTAAAATGCAATTACAGATGAGTGTTTTGTACCTGGAAGGACTAAATTACAATAGAACTGGTAGCCTGG
Organism: Garcialebias charrua; assembly: GCA_038048925.1. NCBI lineage: Eukaryota > Metazoa > Chordata > Actinopteri > Cyprinodontiformes > Rivulidae > Garcialebias > Garcialebias charrua. The sequence goes on from JBBPBX010029643.1 coordinate 10,232, forward strand.
AAGCACAGAATAAGAATTTCTCACTTGCATTTCTACCTTAAGGCTTAAGTTTAAACACGAAAACTTAAGCAAAGTTTAACAAAGAAGCAAGTTTGTTCACAAAGTCGAAGGTGCTTCAAAGACTCACTGTGTTCAAATATCTTGTTACATATTCCAAAGATGCTTTTCTAGTCTCATTCTTTGAATTCCCAAAAGTCCTTTAGAGTGCATCTCCTGGTGTAGTTTCTGCAGCTGTTGACTTAAAAAAAAATATACAAAAAAGCCGAGGCTCGTTTCACCATCAGCCATCCATTCCTGTGAGCGGAAGGAAAAAAAAAAAACGTATGCAACAGAGTCGGCGCGGAGTCTTTGTTGTTCATCAAACCCCCCTGTAGGAATGTGAATCTGCCAGGATGACAGGCAGCTTCCCTGAACTATAAAATGCTCGGCTACCCATCTCTGCTTGTGCGTACCAGTATACCCCCCAACCTTCACCCCCACAACTCACCCTTTTGGATTCCAGCTGTAACCTGCGAGCTTCCTCCTCTTACTTCAGCCTTTTTTAGTTCAAGGTCAGAGTCATTGATCAGCCTTTGCCTCAACCTCTGTGGCCGGAGTGATCCCTAGTCTGAAAGAGGAATTTAAAATATCTTTTTGACGTGGGTTCAACATTCATTCGTGTTACAACGCAGCACATTTGTACGTTTTTCTTCCTCAGACCAGTTTGCTTCCATAGATTTCAAACCCATCCTGTGAACAATGCAGGACTTGCAGAGATGATGTAGCTAAGCCACCTCTGCTGCTGCATCTAGCTCCTGTTCTGACCCTAAACGACGACCCCAGTCGCCACATGCTGACAGAGTATGTGCTCGACTTGTCCACAACACTCACATCAATTCACGACCGTATTATAATTCACATAAATCTCCCATTTGTTTCCACTGTTGCAAGCACAGACAGAAACACAGAAGAGCCAAATAAATTAAAAAAAACGTAGTTGCCACTGTAGATGAAGCTGCATGTCGACGCACTGATGTACATTTCTAGTCAGGAGTAACATGAAAACAATCCTAATTTTCATCGAGTTGAACTGAGGAAGGTGTGGAAGTACCGTATTTTCTGGAATATAGGTCGCACCTGAATATAGGTCGCATTGTCCAATTATTGCCAAAGAATTGGAAAAATCCATATATAGGTCGCACCTGAATATAGGTCGCACCTACGTCAAAATGTGGACCGTGTTTAGCTCTGCTGCAAATGTCTCTTCCACAGGAGCGCACAGCAAGGCTTTTAAGAAGATTAACACTTAAAAACAATTATTTGTTTGATAAAAATTATAGCAAATATGTGTCTGAGCTGAACTTTTCTTTAATAAATGAATAATTTTAGCAGGATAAACACCTAAAAATATATATTTGTTAGCTGACATTATTGTAAGAGTGTGTCTCAGTTTAATTTTTGTTAATAAATGATTACAAATCAGCTTATTTTATAAAAAGCCAAAAATAGGTCGCACCTGAATACAGTATGTCGCAGGGCATGCAAAAATGAAAAAAAGCCATGACCTAGATTCCGGAAAATACGGTAAATAATTGTGCATGCACAGCAATGAGGATCTCATCAAGATGTTTGTTTTTGCACCTTAACAAGGACGTCTTGATTCTAAACTCTTATTTTCTTTCCACTGGAGCTCAGGTTTGAATAAGTTAAGGTGAGGATAATCTCCTTTACTGTTTGAATGTATATTAGCATGCCTGAGTCCGGAGCTTGACTGAGGGGTGTGCGCTTCATGTGTTATTTTTATTTGTTGGACTGAGCCTCCACTCAATTCCTCTCCTCTTGTTATCATATACCTCACCTTCTGCCTTATAGTTTTTGGTTTGCTGATCACTGTAAAATGACGAGAAACAAAGTTTAGCTATTTGTTTCTGACAACAGACGATGCTGAGTAAAGTTTTTTCCTTTTATTTTTGTACGTATGTGCTGTGCACAGCAGTTTATTGTATTCCTGAGATACTAAATAATAAAAGTTTGTTTTGCTTTTTTTAACAGGCTGTTGAAAGTGTGTCATTATTTAGTGCCAGTGGTTGTAAGAGTACCAGTTCAGGTTCCTCGTATCACTTCTTGTACTGACATTAAGAACTGCTTCTTAACTGGTTGATTACTTTATAAACACTCCTCCAAAAATGTCTGTGGTGGAAAGCACTGGTTGCCCAAAACATAATAATTTGATCTTTTAAAATGTTTCTAAATTGGGAAATTTATCTTCGTTTACAGTCCACGTTAATGGTGGAGTTCCTCAAGGCTCTATCTAGGGGTCACTTTTATTGAGGACTGCCATAATAATAATTAACATGAATTATTACTGTTAATAATTAGTTGAATATTAATAATTATTAATATTCATAATTAATATTCATAATTAATATTTGATATTAATACTGTATTTATTAAAATTATCAAATTTGATTATCATTCATATTTAATAACAATTAACAAATTGACAATATATTAGTACTTATTAATATTAATACAGGTACTCCCCGACTTACGAGCGCATCGACATATGAGGTTCCGGACTTACGAGCTGACTAACGAACAGTAAAGTTGTACAGAACATACAGAAAATACAGCACTGGTATGTGTTTTTAGATGAAAATGTGTTAGCTAACAGTTTGTAAACAAGTTTCTGAGCATGTTTATGAACTAGTATGTACGTTTGTGTTGAAAAACGAGTGTTCGTAGTAGCGCTAGCATAAATTTTCCGACTTACGACCGAAAATCCGGACTTACGAGCGACACGTGTTTCGTGTTCCGACATACGAGATTTTGTGTTACGAGCACCTCGTAGTAGCCTGGTTAAAACCAGACCCTTGTCCTTCACTTTGCTTCGTACTAGGGTCTGGACTTTCTCCATAGAGAACCGATTCTTGCTGGAGGCGTGGCCTCTGCTGAGGAACAAAACCATTGGATCTTAGAAAAATTTTGAACAGGGAAAAGCATTCTGCTCCCTCCCCCTCAGAGCCATATATGGCTGCTCCCCCGTGGTCTGTTGAACTTGACATGTGCTCCGCCTCCTGCAGCATTTTCTCTCGCTGCAGCCTGCCGCTGCATATTCTGTGTTTATATGTTAATAAAACGGCCTAAAAAATAAAATAAAACCATGGATCGCTGGTCCAGCACACCAGAAAATCTGATGGGACTCGGGCAGCAACGTAAAACCCGAGTTTAATTCTCTCGTGACAACCTGAGGCATCATCAGCGGAGGGAGAGGAGGAGGAGGAGGGAGCGATTACTTGACTTTTGGCCAAAAAAACAAAAGAAAACTCCAGATAAGGGATTAAGAAGGGGAATTTAATACATTTGTGTCACATATAAAACAGTCCTGCATCGCTTTGCATCGCTTTGAATGAGAACATGCGGCTGCTCGCTGGCTGCGCGCTGGGACAGGTGGGGGCGTGGGTTAGGGGCCAAAAACTCCGCCCCTTCTGTTCTCTGATTGGTCCGGTCAAAAATCAGCCGGAGAAATCGTTGTCTATGGGAGAAGTCCCAGACTGTGCAGTGAAGGGAAATGAGAATTGAGCGGAGCTGTGCAGGAAGGCGAGGGCCAGGCTAATCTCGTAGTAACGGAACTCGCTCGTAAGTCAGGGACTACCTGTAATTTGTATTGATTATTGATATGTATAATCATTAATTTTAATATTTATTATTAATAATAATTTACTAATTTCAAAGTTTCTCCAGGAACTTTCTACAGTAGTTTGTATTACTGTACATGTTTCCCTCTTCATCAGTAGTTTGTTGATGTCCCAGCTGGCCTGTTTCTACACAAGATGAGTGTCTCCATCTGCTGGTGAAAAAGTGAACATGTGGATCTGTGCAGGTGCGCAACGGCAGCAACTCACGGGCAAACATCCAGTCCTGTTGCAAATCTTTTCTTCAGAAACGGTTCTTTTAACCACATTTATCTAAATTATGCAATTGTAAATGTAGCTCTAGGATAAAAGCCATGATTTGGTTATAGACCGCAGATGCACAGTCAAAACTTTTTGTTTATTGTGCAGTTTTGCCAAACGCATGCTTCCTGTTCCAAATTAAACCAGATGATTATTAGGAAACCATTTGAGATGGATGAGTCAAGAGGTCTAACCAAAAATAAGAGTCTTGTTGTTTGACCAACAGCGGTGGCATAAACAGACAGAGGTGGAAGTGGCCCTTCCGTTACAACAACCCGCACCTCTGCTTTGGGGGCGAGTTTCTCTTCTTTCTTTTCTTTTTTTACGCAAAGGATGTGTGCAGGAGTGGCACTCCGGGGGCTTTAAATACTGTAGTCACCAAATCTTGGCACAACAGAGCATCCCAGAACTTTGAGCAGTGAAAACCACCAAGCGACTGGGGATGAAGGACACCATGCTGGCGCTCCTGCTCGCGCTCCTGCCGGGCTTCCCAGTGGGGGAAGCGGCTCCTAACCCGTCACCGCTGCTTGGATCCAACTGGGGGAACCCGAGGAGATTCGTTCACCTGCAGACATCCACAGACCTCCACAACTTCTACTTGGAAATCAAACTAGACGGCACTGTGCGCAAAACTACAGCCAGATCTTCATACAGTAAGATTTTTTTAAATGTATTTATTTAAAAAGGTGTGTAAATCTCTCTTTAGTTCTTTATAATGGTAAGTGTTTTTATTTTTCTTCCTCGCAGCTGTAATTGTTCTGAAAGCTGAAACAAGGGAGCGCGTGGCGATCTTCGGTGTCAAAAGCAACCGTTATTTGTGTATGGATCTGGAGGGCAACCCGTTCAGCTCGGTAAGCAACCTGTCATTTTTTATTTTATTTTATGTTAACCATGACGACAACTAAATATTAACTCCTTTGCGAAAAAAACTGAACTTGTTTACGCTTCCGGTGCGCTTTTACGCACCAAGTTGTCCACGCAGAAACTCACTGCAGCACAGCATGCACGTTTATTGTATTATTTCATCTTACTTTTTAATTTAATTTTTGTTTAAATGACTCAACTCTCAGGGCGCATTTAGTTTTTTTTTTTTTTTTACGTATAGGCACCAATCTAGTTTTACGCATGAATTTACTGATTCTGTCTTGTTGTTTATCTTCTTTGGCAACAAAAATGTACACTAAAACTGCATTAAGTAAACAACTGTTTATATTTAGTGATGTATAAGCATTATCACATTTAAATTGAGGGAACACTGCAGGTAATCATGTCCTGAGTGCAGCTAGGTGCGCTCTCAGGACATGGTTACCTGCAGTGTTCCATCAGTGAGGACTGAACTTGGAAAAAGGACCTTCTCCTATTCTGCTCCTGCTTCATGGAATATCTTACAAAAAGATCTGAAGCTCTCAACCTTTATCTCTCTAAATGGCTTGAAGAATCTGCTGGAATCCTAGAACCAATACAGACATGTTCCTACATTTGCCTTATAATCTAGCGGTTTTGCTACTTTGACATTTTTTTAGTTAAATTTGTTTAAAAATAATAATAAATTCGTATGCCTCTCTTATGATTGTCTTTTGTTGTCGCTGTTGTCATTCTTTGTTGAAAATATCGAGGCTCAATGGGATTAACTGTTTAAATAAAGGTTGAATGAATGAATGAAAAAAATAATACACCAGCATAAGCGTGTGGAAGGAGAGCTGGTTTTAAAAGAAACACTTTTTGATTTCCACGTTTTATTCTGGTCTGATTGATGGACAGCAGATATCAAAGTCTGATCAGATTCTCTTCTTTCTTTCTTTCAGCCCATCTGTCTCAGAGACGACTGTCTGTTCAACCACAGGCTCCTGGAGAACAACCGGGACGTGTACTACTCCATCCGGACCGGGGTCCTGCTCAACCTGGAGGGCTCCCGGCAGGTGTTCTCAGTGGGTCAGAACCTGCCCCAGACCTCCCTCTTCCTGCCCAAGAAGAACACGGTGCCACTGGAGCGCCTCTTGCTGCACAGGGAGAAGAGGAACCGGGTCGTGGACCCTTCAGACCCACACAACGTCTACCTGCAGACTGAGGACGGCGTCGACTCCCGGGCGGTTCCGGAGGACGACGCCGACCTGGATGTGGAGGTGGAGACGGAGACAGAGGCTGGGGATGATGGACGCAACGTCTCCAGGGAGATGCAGCCGGCTCCATCCTCCGACGACCCCTGGAGCGTGCACTCTTCCAAATGAGGGGACTACTGGGACCAGAAGGGGTTTGACTCCAGCCTGCAGGGACCACTTTACAATTCATGCAGTCAGGCTTCAGGATTACACTTCATATAATAGAGCTATTTCATTTTTCACCGACTTCTTATATCTTTAGTCATAAATAAATAAATAAAAACAGTGTTTCTACACTGAATGTAAAGTATTTAACTTATACAACCCCTTCTGCACAGACAAAGTTACCAGCTTCCCTCTTCAGATCATTTTAATTACTCTGAAAAGACAATCTTAAACAGGGAGATAAATCACATCATCTTCTCACTCTGAGCATCAGCTGACTTATTTATGAACATGCATCAAGTTCTTTAAAGTCACTTCCTGCAGGAATATATCACATCATTAATGTTTTAACAGCTGGTCTGACAATGTTTCCAAGACAGAACTTATCCTACCTCTGGAGGACTGGACAGCCTGTCTGCTGTGGAACCAGGCAGGCGTCACTAATTATAAATATATCCACATAAATATGTTTATAGGAGTAGAAATTAGTCATTTAGTATTAAGTACTGTATTATATTTTAAGTGTTGACCAAATAAGCAGTTTTAATTACAATTTTCCACAAATGGCACCGTCCAGTAGAAGACTTGAAGAAAATTACAGGGTAAATTAAATGTAGAATCTATGAAATTATCAGGTGCTGTGCACCATCAGCAAACACAAAAAAAACTGTCCCAAAGACTATTTATTTATTTAAATCCATTCCTCGCTTGTTATTTATGGTATTTATAAGGATGTTTTGCAGTTAAAGTGTACCAAAGTACGAGTCTACTTTGAATGTATGAGCTGAAGTTGTTGTGGAAGGAGTGGTATTTGAGTGTGGGGCTAAATAAACTTGATAAAAAGCACAAGTGTTGTGTGTTGTTTTGTGCTAATATGTAAGATCTGGTACATAAAATCAATTTGTGGGAGGAACATTAAAGGCAGTAAAGACTTTTCTAACCCTTCCTGAATAATAATCAGATGCAGCAGCTGAAATCATGTTATCCACACCTGAACGCCTCACAACTGAAGTGCAAGTTGATGAACTGTATTGGTAGAAAACGTTCATATTTATGGACGTGTGTTTGGTTGTTGGGGAACAGGACAGGATCGTTCAGTCACAATCAGTCCAGTACAAAGAGGCCAAACTGAAATTAGTCGTTTTTGTAGATTTAACCAAAATAAAAAAGTTCTTATTGGTTTTGAGGTGGTGCAAACTTTCAGCGACAAGAAGAATTTTGACCTCCCATGAAGTTCTACATTGTGACATTCAAGCACTTTATTCATGTTTTTTTAATACAAAAATATTTGTTCATTAAAACGTTCATTCTGGGGTTTGTTTTTATTTTAGTCCTCTACACAAAATGTCCTTCCGTCTCCTAAAAGGGAGCTACAGCATATGAATGTTTTAAATACTATTAAAAGTTAATCAAAATAAAATAAGTGTGACTGAATGTCCAGATGCATGCTCAATAATCCAGGTAGATAAATCTAACAAGGTTGAGTCAGGTCCTCTGGACGGATTCTTCTTTGTTGAAACATTTAGTCATTGGACCAGACTCAGCCTTGTTAGAGCTGAGACTGCAGTTAAAAGTCTTAAGTAAATGGACTGTACTTATGTAGAGCCTTTCTGTCTAATCAAGATACTCAAAATGCTTTACGACGCAAGCTGTGCCACACACATTCAAACAGCACTACAAAGATAATCTAACAAATAGTTTTTAGGTCAATACAGTGATGGGACACCCATCAGAGACAATGAGGGGTTCAGTGTCTTGCCCAGGGACACTTCAGCATGTGACTGTTGGTGGAACTGAACCCCCAACTCTCCCATTGGAGGACCATCGGAGACCTTCGACAAGATCAATGAAGAAATTAAGCATGAAAAATGTGAACGTTTTACATTTTGTAAGTATGGGAGTGAAGTACTTGGATCAGTAAAGTTCTATCTTATATTATATGTGAGTAAATGTTAAAAAAGATCACCAAGTCAAATTACAAGTTAGAAAACTGCTCTCAGAGGCTGATTTCAAGATGAAGCAGAACACCTTTAATATAACAATTAACATTTTACTGAAGTCATCATTAATTGGTAACAGTTTGTTGAAATACATAAATATATGAAAACTATGCTCAAACAGGATCTTTCTGGAAATGTATTTTTATCTCCCGCCACCTAAAACAATAATGCTTTTACCCATGGTTGTTGTCTGTAGCATTAGCAAAATATCTCAAGAACCAGTGGACGAATTTGATTTAAACTTGCAAATATTCACTGAATAATCTGCAACTGATTACTGTATGGCACCACATATGAAGATGGCTACAAGTCAGTTGCTTTTACAGACGTTGAGCTATTTGATGTGGCAGTAGCTCAGTCATTAACAGCACAACATCTGGTAAAATTGCACGAGAATGTGTGCTATTTTGAAGGTTTGATCAAAATGGCTCCAACTCTATCGTTTTTCAACATATCAATTCAAAACTCTGGCATAAAAGGCATTCCTTTAATGAATGCTAGGTTTTTATTTGTTTTTGTTTTGTTCAAACACTATTCTAGGTTAATGATCAGATAATTTTATTGGCCGTAGATTTCTGTCATTCAGTTTAAAAATACCGTATTTTTCACTGTATGTCTTTTTTAAAAATATATATACTGTAATTTGCATGCCCTGTGACTTATACGCCGAAGAGATGTATTTATGGATTTTTTTCTCATATTTATAAACCAATTTTTTTATTCTGACTGAAAATATTAAACACTACCATTTTCAGCCACTAGATGGCACTTGAGTAGTGTGGCATGCCATTGTATCCATTGGTAAAAGTGGCTATTGATACAATCGGCTTGCCACAGCCTGCCACCTTCATCCAGCTCTCCTGGAGCAACCGTCATATCAGCTTCCTTTCGCTGAGCCGCCCCGCTGAAACACAGCTAATTTGACCAGTGAAGTGCATTGCATGGTAGTCTGCCGCCACCGGTTTATGAATGTGTGTAGCATTCAATATATGTGTAGCACTTTGAGATTTTCAGTAATGAAAAGTGCGTTATAAATTGAATTAATTATTATTATTATTATTTATTAAGTAAAAGTTCAACTGAGACACAGCTTTATAAAGTCTAGCAAACAAATAATTGTTTTTAGGTGGTTATCTTGTTAAAATTTGAAGAAATGGACGAGTCGCCATCTGTGCGTTCATGTTTCCGCGCATCCGTTTTTGAAATTCAGCTGATTTGACGTCAAAGTGCATTTATTAAGGAAAAGTTAGACTGAGACACACCTTTACTATAACTTCAAGCAAACAAATAATTGCTTTTAAATGTTAATCTTGTTGAATTCTTGTTAAAGTCCTCCCGTGCACGCTCCCATGGCCACCATTATGCAGCCAATCGATTTTTTGCACATCGGCCCTCGTTTCCAGGTTGTCAGGGGTGACGCATAAAAGATGAGAAGCATACGGCGAAGCATACAGCGAAGCGACGTATACGGCGAAAAATACGGTAAGTTAAACAAATATTCCATGCACTTTACCAGAAATCCACCCACAATCGTCACATGTACAACTTGTATTTATAGTCAGGTTTTCTTTTAATACAACATTTATGAAGACACTTTAGTGTTTTTGCGTCTTATTGCACGAGTCAAACAAGCAGCAGCTCCTCTCCACCACAGGAGACACATCGGTATGCAACAATACTGACAGAGGTCAGTGCTAAAATAAATAGTTTGAACTTTGGTATTAAAGGACAAATTATTTAAATGAATGCATGTGTCCTTCATTAGAGGTGTACGTTCCTAAAGTACTACAGTACAGTGCATTAAATATATTTACTGATGAACAGTAATACATGCTGACGTGTGCCACAATGTGATGTTTCATTTTTGTGTTCATGACAGTTTCACTGTATCCTTCAAACACACACAACAGTCTATTCAGCAGCTGGAAGGTGTTCCAGGTGGTCCTTCCTGTTGGTGAAAACGCAGCGGGCAGCAGAGAGCACCGGCCCTGCGTGGGTCCAGCTCAGACCGAGCACAAAGCGGCTGATTCCCGTGTTGGGGCAGGGTGAAAACAGATGCGACATCTTCACGCCCGCGGGTAGTTCGCACTTCAAATCCTCCACAAGGTGCCGGACGACCACGCGGATGTAAGCGCCGTGGCTCACCACCAAAACGTGAACGGGGACTGCGTGGAGGCCGTCGTCGGCTGAGCTGTCGGGGGCAGCAGGAGCTTGTGCTACTGAGGAGGCATCCGGTGCTGATGAGCTGTACTCATCCAGCATTTGGTCAAAAAGGACTTTGAGGAATTTTTTGAATCTCAGCTTCACCTGAAATCAGGGCGACAGTGAAGCTGAAAGATTAACAGGATTCCTAGTCTTCATAAGTTCGAGTAGAGAACCATTTGTTTGTCTAGGTATCTGAATTATTTAGCCATTATTCAGCAACAATTTTTAAAGCAGAAAACCAACAACAACAAAACACTGTCACTTAGGTCTTCAAAGTGTAGAGTTGCTGGCTGTCATGCTACAAGTACATGAGCCACATCAAACAAACAATACGTGCAAAATGTCAGCTTTAAAACCTCTAATTGTTCCAGCAAACAACAAAATTAAGAGCCATCGTTCCCCCTTTGAGGTGATAGGTGTAGCTAAGTTGCCATGGCAACAGAGGACAGCCCTCCCTCAAGTAAAGCAACCTAAAAATGAAACGTGTTTGTGTTGTTAAAGGGGCGTATGATCACACTTCTTGTGATCTTACACACAAACAAGAGTGCTGATGATTTATACTTTTCACAGTTTCTGAAACGTAAAGAATTTTACACACAGGAAAACATCTGCCAGCTGCACTGATACGCAAAAATACAGTAAGTTGCGGTATTAAAGGAAAAATGTACTTTCTTGTATATTTGATGGTTTTCAGAAACAAATACCGGTAAGTTGATTAAATGCCCATTGCTTTTCATTTTAGTCTAGAATAATAAACAAGGAAGGCTTCGAAATGTGGCATTGCCTTAAGAAAAATAAAATAAAGTTTTCTTTCCAAATTAGCAAGCTATAATGTACAAACCGGATTCCAAAAAAGTTGGGACACTAAACAAATTGTGAATAAAAAATGAATACAATGATGTGGAGGTGCCAACATCTAATATTTTACCTGTATTCAGAATAGAACACAAATCACAGATCAAAAGTTTAAACTGAGAGAATGTATCATTTTAAGGGAATTTTTTTTTTCAAAATTTCATGGCGTCAACAAATCCCAAAAAGTTGGGACAAGTCCATTTTTACCACTGTGTGCATCCCCCCTTCTTCTTACAACACTCAACAGACGTCTGGGGACAGAGGAGACCAGTTTCTCAAGTTTAGAAATAGGAATGCTCTCCCATTCATGTCTAATACAGGCCTCTAACTGTTCAATCGTCTTGGGCCTTCTTTGTCGCACCTTCCTCTTTATGATGCACCAAATGTTCTCTATAGGTGAAAGATCTGGACTGCAGGCTGGACATTTCAGTACCGGATCCTTCTCCTACGTAGCCATGATGTTGTGATTGCTGCAGAATGTGGTCTGGCATTATCTTGTTGAAAAATGCAGGGTCTTCCCTGAAAGAGATGACGTCTAGATGGAGCATATGTTGTTCTAGAACCTGAACATAGTTCTCTGCATTAATGGTGCCTTTCCAGACATGCAAGCTGCCCATGCCACAAGCGCTCATGCAACCCCATACCATCAGTGATGCAGGCTTCTGAACGGAGCGTTGATAACAACTTGGGCTATCCTTGTCCTCTCTGGTCCGGATGACATGGCGTCCCAGTGTTCCATAAAGAACTTCAAATCGTGACTCATCTGACCACAGAACAGTCTTCCATTTTGCCACACTCCATTTTAAATGACCCCTGGCCCAGTGCAAACGTCTGAGCTTGTGGAGCTTGCTTAGAAATGGCTTCCTCTTTGCACTGTAGAGTTTCAGCTGATGTGTTCACTGACAATGCTTTCTGGAAGTATTCCTGAGCCCATTCTGTTATTTCCTTGACAGTGGCATTCCTGTTTGAGGTGCAGTGACGTTTAAGGGCCTGATCTGATGTTCCATATCCTCTGAATCTTTTGATGATGTATGCACAGTTGATGATGATAACTTAAAAGTCTTTGCTATTTTACACTGGGTAACACAATTCTAAGATTGCTGCACTATCTTTCTGCGCAACAATGGTGGAATTGGTGATCCTCTTACCATCTTGGCTTCTGAGAGACACTGACACTCTGAGAAGCTCTTTTTATACCCAATCATGTTGTCAATTGACCTAATTAGTGTTAATTGGTCTTCCAGCTGTTCGTTATATGCTCAATTTCCTTTTTCCAGCCACTTATTGCTACTTGTCCCAACTTTTTTGGGATTTGTTGACACTGTGAAATTTTGAATCAACATATTTTTCCTTTAAAATGTTACATTTACTCAGATTAAACTTTTGATCTGTCATCTATGTTCTATTACGAATAAAATATTGACATTTGCCATCTCCACATCATTGCCTTAACACAAAAACTTTCACACATTACCACACAACACAAAAATGTTTAAAACTGGACTCCTGTGTCATCAAAACGGGTTATTCACTCAACTCACGGTCATGTGCTCATTCAGTTTGCACTACTTCTTATATTTGCACAAATATTTGTGTTCATACCACTGTTTACATTTACACTACTGTTTACAATTACTGTTTACATTTATTACTACTGTTTACATTTATTACTACTTTTTATATCTACATTACTGCTGATATATATATATATTCTTTTTACTAGCCTTATTGCATATGCCACTTTACCTCTATACCAATATCAACTACCTCATACATATACTGTGTACATAAACTTCATATGCTGCTTTGTCACTCTATTACAAATGTCAATGTCAGAACCTTCATTTTATTTTATAGATATACTTTTTATACTTTTATACTACTATGCAAAAACTCAGGACAGTATTACACTTTTATTATTTCATTTTATGCTTATGTTTATTAAATGTTTTAGTGTTTTAGTGTTTAAATGGTTACTGTTGCACAGAGGGACTGAGAAAAATGCAATTTCAATCCTGTGTATGTCCTGTACATATTGCAGTTTTGACAATAAAGTTGACTTTGACTTTTTGACGTTGATTGCATTCAGTTTTTATTCACAATTTGTTTAGTGTCCCAACTTTTTTGGAATTCGGTTTGTATGTAATTTAAACTAGTTTAGTTTATGTTTTTTTTTTCTTCTTCTTTTTGTCTTTTTTCAGAAAATATGCAAAAGATGAATAATTCTGAAGTTCCATCATTTTTTGTGTTGCTTCTGAAGACGAGTTAAAAACTTAAATCTTTGGAAAAATTGAAGCAATGAGGAAATGTGAATAAAAGAGCAAAAGTGCAACCTCCAAATGAAAATTATATTCAAGTGATGCAAGGGTTTTCTGCTCTTTAATCTTATCTGCTGGATTAAAAAGGCATAATAAAACATATCTCTATTGTTTTTTTTTACAAAAACACTACGTAAGCAACTATGCAAAATAATATCAGTAAAGTCAAATAACCATCATGTGCACTGCTAGGACTAAAAGTGGCAGAAATAAATTGCCAGTATTTTAGTGATATGTAAAAAAAACCTGATGATTCAATTCTTTTTATATACAGTACTGTATACAGTACAGTATTTTTACTGTGTATTGACATATACTGGCCACTACGTGGGGCCATTATAAAGGAGACGCTCCTCAACCTTCACCCTCTGTGTTCCACTGAGCCCTGACTCCATCCACTCACCTGGTCTAAAGTTTCTCCTCCTGGCGGTGTGTAATAACGACATGACTGACCAGCAGCGTTGGCCATGTTCTTCAGATCGCTTTTGTGACGGCCTTCAGCAATCCCAAAACCCTGCATTCGCAACAAAACTTAGTTCAGACCTCACAAACGTACATACGCTGCAGTGTTGCACAGCACGTGCAACTTTTGTTTTTAGTAGAAGGGCAAATCCATCCGATCTTACCCGTTCTCTGAGTAAAGGCTCCAAAACCATCTCCATGCCAGAGCAGTGGGTGTTGTTCCTCAGAATTATTTCAGCTGTCTGCAGAAGATAATCAAGTTGAGGACTCAATGAGTTTGCAAACACCTAAAGCATTCGTTTCTGGACAATCCTACGACTCAACAATACATTACCAGCAGCAGTGAATCAAAGACCACAGAGACATGAATGTTCATACAAATATTTCTTATGTGGCCATAATTCCCATCATGCATCCTGTTTTTTTTCTCTTAAAGCCAACACATTTTCATTTTTCCACTGACTTTCCATGTATTTTGTTAATAGAGAGGTCAAAAGCTCTGACTGGAACACCAACACCGTTCACCCATCACGTAGCTTTCTGGATCAGTGCACACTTAAAATGTTTTAAGGATTTAGGCTTTTAATAGGCACAAATTCACAGTTGATGTCATGCCGCCTTGTATGTGCTGGTAAATATCTTACCTGCACAGCTCGTTGTAGGTTACTGACAAACACTTTGCTGAATTTGATGTCTTTGAGGTGTTGTCCAACTGCTTCCCCCTGCTGCATGCCTGTTTCTGACAGAGGAGTGTCCACTCCTTGACCTAAAAGATTTGAATTGTAATCACGTCTTAGTTTTTGTTGTGGATATTTTTAAACACAAAGTTTAGCTAAAAAAAAAATAACAACCTAGAGTTATCATTTACTGTTGTGTAAACAGAAAAAAAGTGACACACTTTGCATTTAAAGGTGAAAAGACAAGCAATAATTTGCCTGTCTCAATTTTATTTATATAATTCAAACCCTTTGTTTTCCTCTATTGACCAGAATTTCATTATTTTAGCAATAAATTTACAAATATCAAAAATAAATTAGCATAAATTATAATGAATAAGCGGAAGATAATGGACATGTCCTTTCCATATAGCCTGTCTTAATTTAAATATATTTGAACTCAATATATACACATTTATAAATCATAATTTTAATGTTTTACTTCATCTTTAAAGATACGCATGACTTTAATTTACTTAATACACTATTTTATGTGGCTCTTGTACATTTCTATTTTGTAAAATAAAACTTAAAGTAATAATTACATGTTACCAAAAAATGTCCATAATAAAACTGCAATTTGTGGAAAAAACGTACAAAATGCAGTTAAACCCTAAAATACTGCTACTTTCATTCAAAACTGCTGTTATTTTACATAAGTTTCTCTAAACGTTTTTAAATAAATTCAATAACTTTTTTTTTTCAACTTTTTTTCCTTCAAGGCTAAATAAAGTATTCATACATTAATTTCATTCATTCAGTGATTGAGGCTTTTACCTTGCAGCAGCTTTTCTCTGTTGTACTGTGTCTCCCCACTGTTTACAAATAGTCACATAGTTATTCAAACATTTAGACAGAAGAAGAAAAAAAAACTATTTCAGGCAGATAGTTTAAAACGGTGACAAATTCAGCTCGACTTTTCTGTTGTTTGACTTTAGCCAAGTTAGCCGGCCGGCAATTATTAGCCAGCATGGTTCACCAACTGACAAAACATTGTTTATTTAAAACAAACAACAAATTAATCAACAAATATTAATAAATATCCACTTACTGTCGTACGAACGTTAAACAAAACCTAAACATTTTCACCGTTCTCTCAAGGATTCTACTTCCTGGTTACGTCAACAGCAAACCCACGTAGATGCATTACGTCATGACGCACTGCAGCGTATCTTTGCAAAATACCTACTGCGTTGAGTGTCTATGGTGCAAATGAGTTATCTTTAGAAATTTGTGGATCATAAAATACTTTGAATAGTTCTTAAATAATTTTAAATAACACAAGTAAAACATAAAAGACAAAAGAAGTGATTAAAGCCAATTTATTGAGAACAAATTGTTGAGGTACACAGTGTGGTTGCACATAAGGACAGTGGGAGAATGATTTGACGTCCAACAACCTCACAGAACATTTGCAAACCTTTGTGAAAGGTACCTCAGAAATAAACATTTCATTTCAATAAAATGAATAGATTTTAACACATTTTAATATAAACTTTTTTTTTCTTTTTCTGATGAATGCTTAAACAGGAGGGCTGATCGTATTTTAAAATAGCACCAGACATGTGAAATTAGCCTTTTTCTAATGTAGGCAGCAGGCACTTTTTATTTATTTATTTTAAAGGAATCTGGCAGAGGACATTTAACAAAAAATAAAAAGTAAAACCCGTCCAAGAAATCAAAGTGAAGACAATGTGATGTGAAGTGTGATGAGGTATTGGTGAGATGGGCTCTTGCTCTATCAATCCAATTTAAATATCCTGAGGTACACAAGAAGCAGCAAGAATATGATAGAACAAAAAAATACAACTTCAAAAATATACGAGTAAAACATGCTAATCAAATATGACTGCAAACATGAACTTCCAGTCCCGCATCCATTTTTTGTTACGTTCCCTCTCACAAACAAAAAAGCTGACTTGTTACATATAAAACACAATATAGCAGCACACAAGTGACACAAAAGCATTTTTGTGTAAGACTAGAAAAAAAAAGCTTAATAGCAGCAAGAAACTGTTGTAGATTATCTTTCTTACTTTGGAAATGTATAAACATAACATTTAAACTTTTTCTTTTTTTTTCAGTTCAAAAGCTTTGTTTTTTTTTTGAGGGGGGGGGGGGGTAAAGATATTTGGCTTTCAGCACAACCGAACAATCATCAACAATTTAGAAACTACATTTAGATTCTAAAACAAAGTCCGGATTTCGAACATTTTTGGTAACCGGTTATGTACATGTTAAAACAACCACAGAGGCTTGTTTTAAAACTGCAGTTCAGAAGCACAAAAAAAGAAAAACAAGATTATTTGAGGAAGTACGCAACTCTTGGACCCATTGGAATGGGGTCGTTGGGAAGCTAAAGAAATGAAAAAATAAAATAAAATTCAAGTTTAGGGTTAAATAAACACAATGAAGTCTACATGTGGCTTGCCTTGGTTTATATGATACAACGCCGATACTATGACTACTCTTTGGTCAAGGCAGAGCTTTTGAGACAACATGCATCGTTCCACGGGAATCCAGCCCAGAAAAAAAAAACTACATAACTTAAAAAAGGAAAAGCTAGAATAAAACACCTCCATCAAACCAAAACTGATTTTATTTTAAATCAACCATCCCCTTACCAATTTTAAGGAGTGTTTTCAAAGTGCATCATTAGTCCATGTCACCCTCGTCACTACAAGTTCCATGTTTGTTTTTTGTTTTTTTAAGGAAGAACTGCAAAACACCCAAATTAATCTGGTTAGGGATAATTTCTCCTCTTATCAATCATGCATTGTGCAACTGCGAAAATTTAAAGCTTAGTTATACCTCCCTCACTGCTGTTTGCAATCATTTATCAACCCAGACTTTCCACTTTGAAACACTTTCCACATGCTTTCTGTATCAAAACACTTCAAGAAAACCATTCTAACCTGTTTGTTTCCTCTAAAAACCTTGTGAAAACAACTTGCCAGAACTCACTGCATTAAAAATACCAGACTAAGCCAAAAATCCGTTCCTAAAATTATCCGCGCTCGAACTTGTATGAGCCACAGGAAAAGAGCACAACAATGTAGCTCTGGTTAATTCAAACACATCAACGCGGTCCTTTCAACGCTCCGGTCTGTTGGCAGGGGAATCCGTAGCTTGTGAAACCGTTTCAGGTCCTCCTGTGAGCGGGCCCAGCCCACTCCGAGCCACCACTCCGCTTCATAAATAGTAAGCATCCTCTAGCTGGACATCTGTTCTGTTTGAATGCTATGTAATGAATTATCAGCAGTTAAATTGCTGCTGTGTGGATTTTCAGATGAAGAAAATCACTTTAGAACAATGGAAAAAAATTATAAATGTTCACTAAACATTGTTTAACTAAAGAAATGCTAGCTACATATATATATATATATATATAAAATTGTATTATTTTGCTAAATTTTATCAAAAGAAATATGAATATTTCATGTAGGTTTTTTTCAAGTATGAAAATATTTTAGGTTGCCTTTCTAGGAACCCAAACTTTCAAGGATTAACCATCTTTTTAAATAGTTCGATTACATGCGACCTGTACAAACGGTGAAAATGCGCCCATAAAATAAGGCATAAATGGGGCAAAAAGGTGAAAAACTAGAAATTTCTTAATATCTAAAAGTTCATAGATTGTCACACCATCACTCGTGGGGCAACTTGACGTGGATACTGGCAGCTTGCGCCCCCCTCACTCCTGTCAGTTCATTGGTCGGCAGGCACGTGTGCTGTGTAACTGATGACAATGGGAGCTCATAAGTTGACATCACGAACATCTGTCGGGGTGCTTGACTGGTCTTGTTGCTCCCTTGCCTTGTTGCCGGCTCTGATGCTGGTCTCCTGCCGGTACTGCTGACCCTGCTGCAGGCTAGAGGCCAACACGCGCTCTATTTGCTCCTGGCACGCCCTCAAGCAGTCCTGGAACAAGAAAAAAAGGTTACGGTATAATTGGTAATTAAACGTGCACTTCCATCAAACGTCTTTGCATTCTATGGCTAATTATTTCTAATGTGCTTTATGCTCATATTGGAGGACTCTTTGTTCACATTTGCCTTTATTAAGCATAAATTTAAAAGTTTTTCAACCGAACCCACATAGAAATACAGGAGTCCCTCATTTATCTGTACCCTGTATGTTTATGTATATATATATATATATATATATACATATACATATACATATACAGTATACTGTATATACAGTATATATATATATATACA
>JBBPBX010029644.1:3611-17948 GCA_038048925.1 Garcialebias charrua
ATAATAATGTCTGGACATTCAAAAAACAAAACAAACAAAAAAAATTGTAGAAACGTTTCGTCTTTCATCCGCAAGACTTCTTCAGTCGATCATACCATCATGTTATTAAACACAATTATTTAAAATAAAGTCATTAAATGGTCAGAATATTTACGCAAATGGGTTCAAATGGCCCAGAGTCATGAGTCCTACATTTCCCAGAGTACCCCGCGCACCGGACATACGTCATCATCCGTGACCTTGGTGTATCTCTTCCCCTTCGGTTTTCTAACAGGCAGAGAAGACAGCATGGCGAACAAGGAGCCCACGGTGAGTGTCTCTTCGTGTAGAACCGAACCTTCAGTTGGACCCGGGCCCACCTGAGTGTTCGGTTCGGCAGAACCGCTCTGTCGGTTCCCGCTCTCTGCTCACGGCCTCGCGACAGCGGCGTCTGCACGTGAGTCGGTCCAGCCTGGCTGCTCGGTGACTCGGTTCCGATGATAAAAAATGTGAAAAATATAAAAGTTTACTGGAAACACTGTCCCTCAAAGTCATTTATTAAGTTATTTATTTATTAACAGCCTTGCGCTGTTTGCTTTGAAGTTGTTTGAAGAATCCAGACTTGGTTAAAAAATGTTGTAAATTAAAACATTTGTTTTGTTTCCAGCCTGTCGCGCAGGTTTATTTATTAATTTTTATATTCTAAGACATAGTTCAAAACATTCTTTAATTCGGCTTCAAAATAAAACTTTAAAATATTTACATTTAACGACAAAACTTGAAAAATGTTTCCAGCTGCAGTGACGGCCCAGTTTTAGTAAATAGTTTTTTTCTGAGGCTTTTTGTTGACGTCAGAGTAAATAATAATGTTAATAATAATGTTAATAATAAATGTTCATTTAAAATAGAATATAAAAATCGAATGATTGGTTCTGTCGTGTCTGGTTTTGGACCCGTCCATGTGTGGGTCCTCCTGCAAGGCCACCATGTTGCCATTCATCTGGCCTGATGCACCTCCTCATGCACCTCCTCATGCACCTCCTCAAGCACCTCCTCATGCACCTCCTCATGCACCTCCTCAAGCACCTCCTCATGCACCTCCTCATGCACCTCCTCAGCTCTTCCCTGTGACTGTGTGCCGCTCACATTTCTGACATTTTATTTTATTGTTTGCAGGGTTTTCTCCAGCAGCTGCGGCAGATCGCAGGCAGGATGTCGTCCGGACCTCGGGGAGCTGGAATAGGTCTGAAGCTGCTGATCGGAGCTGGGGCGCTGGCGTACGGAGTCAAGGAGGCCACCTACACAGGTAGACCTGCTGGTGTGGACCTCCAGTCCTGAACCCTCAGAGCTGTCACATGGTCTGCAGCTTCTTTAAACTGCAGCTGGATGAAGGAAGCCAAAACATCTGGACCGAGTCAAACAGTTGAATTTTTAATCTTTGGAGCAAATCAACTATTATTTCATGTCTTTCAGTTTTGCTTTAAGTAATAATCATGCAGATGGTCTTCAAGTCTTGTTTCCATGCTGACGGTTTGATGTGAAAAATATATTTGGCGTTGGAAATTTAACAGATTTCTGCCTGAATGCTGTTTTTATCCGACTTGTTGGACGTCAGAGCTCTAACTCTGTTTGACTTGTGTGCTTTTTTCCTTCGGCCTCGAATGTTGTTAGTATTTCAAGCTGCATGTTCGAGGGACAAACTCGTCCTGTTTTCTGCAAGTTTCTATAAAAACAACGGTCAAAATATCTTCATTAATTTCAGTTTGAATAGACTATATGCCAAGGACTTCCGTTCCAGCACTTCCGCATTCATGAGCCGGACCGCGCACTTCCGGTTAGCGGGAAAGACACGAACATAAATGACTAAATACAATTAATAAAACATCTACATACACACCAATAATAACTCTATACGTACACATATAAATCCATATAAATCTATGGCGACGTTCCCCCTACGGATAGCTGCAATAAATTGTCGCCCTAACCCCCCCTCGGAACAGCCATACCCACCGGTGGGCGGACACAACAGACGGAACTCGCTTGTAGTGCCAGTAGCGCGCAGCCGCTTCCGTGTCGGGTCGTTGTCATGGTCTGCTACTAGGAGCTAACGCTAACAACAACGGCAGTGGATGGGAACCGGAAGTGCGGGATGTGGCCTATATTTTAACGGAGGTACGTCACACCTACCCGTGGCATATAGCCTATTAGTTTGAATTAGTTTGTTACTACAAGTCATATCTGAGTGAAGACGTGTTGGTTTAAAAACAATCCTGATTTGATCTCAGGTCATTTTCACATTTTAATTATGCAGCAGCATGACGAGTCAGTGGTTAGCACTGTTGCCTCACAGCAAGAAGGTCCCGGGTTCAACCCCCGGCTGGACATGGGTCTTTCTGTGTGGAGTTTGCGTGTTCTTGTCGTGTGCGCAGGTTTTCTCCAGGTTCCTCCCACAGAACAAAAACATACGTTGGTCTGCTTCAGACCCAGGCCTCCTTTAGAGATCTGATCTCGATGGGATTTATCTGGTTAAATAAAGGTTAACAAATAAAGGATAATAAACTAAATAAAGGATAATAAATTAAATAAAGGTTAATAAATAAAGGATAATAAATTAAATAAAGGTTAATAAATAAAGGATAATCAATTAAATAAAGGTTAATAAATAAAGGATAATCAATTAAATAAAGGTTAATAAATAAAGGATAATAAATTAAATAAAGGTTAATAAATAAAGGATAATCAATTAAATAAAGGTTAATAAATAAAGGATAATCAATTAAATAAAGGATATAAATAAAGGATAATAAATTAAATAAAGGTTAATAAATAAAGGATAATCAATTAAATAAAGGTTAATAAATAAAGGATAATCAATTAAATAAAGGTTAATAAATAAAGGATAATCAATTAAATAAAGGATAATAAACTAAATAAAGGATAATAAATTAAATAAAGGTTAATAAATAAAGGATAATAAATTAAATAAAGGTTAATAAATAAAGGATAATCAATTAAATAAAGGTTAATAAATAAAGGATAATCAATTAAATAAAGGTTAATAAATAAAGGATAATAAATTAAATAAAGGTTAATAAATAAAGGATAATCAATTAAATAAAGGTTAATAAATAAAGGATAATCAATTAAATAAAGGATAATAAACTAAATAAAGGATAATAAATTAAATAAAGGTTAATAAATAAAGGATAATCAATTAAATAAAGGTTAATAAATAAAGGATAATCAATTAAATAAAGGTTAATAAATAAAGGATAATCAATTAAATAAAGGTTAATAAATAAAGGATAATAAATTAAATAAAGGTTAATAAATAAAGGATAATCAATTAAATAAAGGTTAATAAATAAAGGATAATCAATTAAATAAAGGTTAATAAATAAAGGATAATCAATTAAATAAAGGTTAATAAATAAAGGATAATCAATTAAATAAAGGTTAATAAATAAAGGATAATCAATTAAATAAAGGATAATAAACTAAATAAAGGATAATCAATTAAATAAAGGTTAAATAAATAACGGATAATCAATTAAATAAAGGTTAATAAATAAAGGATAATCAATTAAATAAAGGTAAATAAATAACGGATAATAAACTAAATAAAGGATAATCAATTAAATAAAGGTTAATAATTAAAGGATAATAAATTAAATAAAGGTTAATAAATAAAGGATAAGAGTCCTATAAAAGACTGTCCTGTAACTAGTTGCAGTTTTAAATAAAACAATAGTTTTATGAATCTTTTAATTTTAGTTGCTGAACACTCATTTGGACGACTTTAGAAAAGACACAGTCAAAACCCACAGATGAAGATGAAGAGACTTCCCAAAGACCAAACCGCTCCCGTCTCACCCGTTCACAGCGTTTGTAAAGTAACTTCTAAAACGTGAAGAAAGCAGCTGAGATGTTGGGAAGAGTCGAGGAAACGGACTAAAGTTCTCATGAAGCTGTTCTGGCGTGGACGAAGGTAAAACGTTGGTTTTTACGGTGTTACCGTCTTCCTGCGGGGCGTTCAAAGACCTCAGGATCTCGGCGGCGCTCAGTATTTTTCATCATTTTGTAAATCGCTCATCAGGACTCGCTCATCAGCGGATACGTGTGGTGCACCTCTCATCAGTTCTGCACCAGTTAAGGCCCCGCCCACTACCAGTACCACCCCACTCAGCCCGGTTTATAATAATAATAATGAATTCCATTTATAATGCACTTTTCATTAATAAAAATCTCAAAGTGCTACAAAGTGTAACAAAGCAAAGATCAAAATAAAACAAGTGATAAAATCAAATAAAATCAATAATAATATCGACTAAGATCAAAGATAAAATCATGTGGAGGCAGAATAGGCTTGCTTAAAAAGAAAGGTCTTTATGCTGCTTTTAAAGTCAACCAGTGACTGTGGAGCTCTCAGGTCGTCAGGGAGGGAGTTCCACAGGCGGGGGGCAGCCACACAGAATGCTCGGTCTCCCATGGTCCTCAATTTGGTCCGAGTGAATGAGAATTTATGGGACCACCTTGTGGTTCTAGTGGACTGCTCTGAGGGACTCCTCCTGATGACAGCAGCCGATGACGTGACCTGTCCAGTCAAACCACACCTGAACCTCCACTTCCTGTTGACGGACAGCAAGACATGAGCTCCTTTGCAGAGAGACAGCAGAGATGATGGTTCCACCCGGACTGATGAGCAGAGAAGTCCGGGTCTGATTAGAGAACCATTAAGGACCAGAACTAGCCTGGTTAAAACCAGACCCTTGTCCTTCACTTTGCTTCGTACTAGGGTCTGGACTTTCTCCATAGAGAACCGATTCTTGCTGGAGGCGTGGCCTCTGCTGAGGAACAAAACCATTGGATCTTAGAAAAATTTTGAACAGGGAAAGCATTCTGCTCCCTCCCCCTCTGTGCCATATGTCTGCTCCCCCGTGGTGTGTTGAACTTTACATCAGCTCCGCCTCCTGCAGCTTTTTCTCTCGCTGGCGCTGCATATACATAGTTCCCAGACACGCCCCCATACCGGCTTCCGCACCACATCTGAAGGCAGAGAAGGCAAAATGGCGAACTAGCAGAGCAAATTACACGGACAAAAACACGAGCTACCACAGCTTCACCAAGGAACAAGAGCAAACTGGCAGTGGTCGAGTTAAATGAGTTTGAGAAAGAAATCATGGCAGACGAATCAGACAACTTGTCACAAAGTAGTTACTCCGATATCATTAATTATTTAATTACTACAAAGAGCGCACACCGGCTTCACAGCACAGCTTCACAGCTTTAAATCCAAAAAAGATGTGTAAACTGTCTCAATCAGATCTAACCAGCTAAAAAAAGGTTTAACTAAAATAACACACAGCCAACAAACAGTCCAGGCTGAACACGGACCAGAACCAGCACTTTGAGTGTTACCGTGTTGGAAGTTAGCATGTTGTTAGCATCTGGAGCGGAGGGTCCGTCGAGCTCAGGTCGGACGGCGTGGATCCGTCGCGGCCGCGGGGGCACGTCCCATGGGACCGACGCGTCGCCCGCACGACTTGGCTCCCGTCCTCCTTCTCCCACTGGGACGGTCTCCCCGCCGGTCCCGGTGGACCGTGAGGAGGCCGCGTTAGCGAGATGCTAAGCTAGCAGCCACAGCATGCAAGACGGTGTCGCTAAATAAAAAATAAAAAAAACAGCTCTAACACACAGACAGTTGTACTCTAACATTGTTTCACAAAATGATTTATGTAGAATATTTTGTTTACCGGCCAAAAGCACGATGTCTTCTGAGCAGATCCAAGCAGAGATGGGGCGGTTGTGAGTTTCTCCGATGAAATAAATCCTTCACGTTTACTTTTTTTTTGATTAAGTGAAACCTGCGCGTTGCCCAAACGTCTACCCGACTGGAACACCCACTGACACAACACGAAGTAACCATTGCAATTAATTAGAAATTAACAAAAAAAACAACGTGAAAAATGGACATCCATTAGAACGCGCTCCAACTGCTGCTTAGCCTACCTGTGGGAGGGTCAAACAGGACAACCCACAGATGTGACGTCACATGGGAACTATGTATTCTGTGTTTATATGTTAATAAAACGTTCTAATAAAATAAAATAAAACCATGGATCGCTGGTCCAGCACACCAGAAGACCAGAAAATCTGCAGGGACTCGGGCAGCAACGTAAAACCCGAGTTTAATTCTCTCGTGACAACCTGAGGCATTTCCTTGTTCATTTCACTCAGCGGAGGGGGAGGAGGAGGAGGAGGGAGCGAACACTTGACTTTTGGCAAAAAAACAAAATAAAACTCCAGATAAGGGATTAAGAAGGGGAAATTAATATATTTGTGTCACATATATGTTAGGCTGATTGGTAACTCTAAAATTGACCCTGGGTGTGAGTGAAACAGGTCCCTCTTGTAAATGAGTCCCCGTGGCTCAACGAGGATAGCCTGTATAAATAAAGGTTGAATGAACATATAAAACAGTCCTGCATCGCTTTGCATCGCTTTGAATGAGAACATGCGAATGCTCGCTGGCTGCACTGGGACAGGTGGGGGCGTGGGTTAGGGGCCAAAAACTCCGCCCCTTCTGTTCTCTGATTGGTCCGGTCAAAAATCTACCGGAGAAATCGTTGTCTATGGGAGAAGTCCCAGACTGAGCAGTGAAGGGAAATGAGAATTGAGCGGAGCTGTGCAGGAAGGCGAGGGCCAGGCTAGGGAAAAATATGTTGTTTCAAAATTTCATGGCGTCAACAAATCCCAAAAAGTTGGGACAAGTCCATTTTTACCACTGTGTGGCATCCCCCCTTCTTACAACACTCAACAGACGTCTGGGGACAGAGGAGACCAGTTTCTCAAGTTTAGAAATAGGAATGCTCTCCCATTCATGTCTAATACAGGCCTCTAACTGTTCAATCGTCTTGGGCCTTCTTTGTCGCACCTTCCTCTTTATGATGCACCAAATGTTCTCTATAGGTGAAAGATCTGGACTGCAGGCTGGACATTTCAGTACCCGGATCCTTCTCCTACGTAGCCATGATGTTGTGATTGCTGCAGAATGTGGTCTGGCATTATCTTGTTGAAAAATGCAGGGTCTTCCCTGAAAGAGATGACGTCTAGATGGGAGCATATGTTGTTCTAGAACCTGAACATAGTTCTCTGCATTAATGGTGCCTTTCCAGACATGCAAGCTGCCCATGCCACAAGCGCTCATGCAACCCCATACCATCAGTGATGCAGGCTTCTGAACGGAGCGTTGATAACAACTTAGGCTATCCTTGTCCTCTCTGGTCCGGATGACATGGCGTCCCAGTTAGGGATGCACCAATCCACATTTCTCACTTCCGATCCGATACCGATACTTATTAACTCAGTATCAACCGATACCGATACTTTCCCGATCCGATACTGTTCAGGTATTTGACTCTGTATAATGAAACTTTTGCACCCAAACTATTCATTTTAACATTGTGTGAGATAAACCCAATGAAGACACTCTTAAGCCTTACAATAGGGAACCCCCCTATTGTAAGGCTTAAGAGTGTCTTCATTGGGTTTATCTCACACAATGTTAAAAAGGGCAGTCACAGATTGTGATTGAACACAAGTGCTCTTTGAAGCTGGATCGGAAAAGTATCGGCAGGTTTGATCCGATACCCGATACTTAAATAATGCTGGTATCGGATACCGATACCGATACTGGATCGGATCTGCCCCATCCCTAGTCCCAGTGTTCCATAAAGAACTTCAAATCATGACTCATCTGACCACAGAACAGTCTTCCATTTTGCCACACTCCATTTTAAATGACCCCTGGCCCAGTGCAAACGTCTGAGCTTGTGGAGCTTGCTTAGAAATGGCTTCCTCTTTGCACTGTAGAGTTTCAGCTGGCAACGGTGGATTGTGTTCACTGACAATGCTTTCTGGAAGTATTCCTGAGCCCATTCTGTTATTTCCTTGACAGTGGCATTCCTGTTTGAGGTGCAGTGACGTTTAAGGGCCCGGAGATCACGAGCATCCAGTAGAGTTTTACGGCCTTGACCCTTACGCACAGTGATTGTTCCAGATTCTCTGAATCTTTTGATGATGTTATGCACGGTTGATGATGATAACTTAAAAGTCTTTGCTATTTTACGCTGGGTAACACTATTCTGGTATTGCTGCACTATCTTTCTGCGCAACAATGGTGGAATTGGCAATCCTTTCATTTCATTTCATTTATTTAAGTTAGGACAATGCATATTAATCAACATGACAGCAGTAAGCATCAATGTAAATATGCTGGAGTTAGCACAATAGCTAATTTGCATCCGTTGTCCTAAGGCAGGTAAGAATAAGAAACGTCCCATAAAACAAAAGAGCAGAGAAAAATACAAACATCACCTATATAGCACATAACACAACATAAAATTACAATAAAAATATGATGCCATAAGAATAGACAAAGTAATCTACACATGAGTGCACTTCTGATTAGTTTTCAGCCAAAGTTTCAGAGATTTTTTAAAGCTGGAGTAGGTGCCACAGTTCCTGATGGAAACTGGCAGTGTGTTCCATGACTGTGTGCCTCTGATGGACACCACCATTTGGCCAAATTTAGTCCTGCGCCGCTGCACATCACAATCTCCTCTGGTCAGTGCTCTTGTGTTTACTGTACTTGTTTTTTTACTTATAAAATATATTAAAGGAGGAGGAGCAAGTCCATTTAAAACTTTAAAAATCAGGCAAACGTCCATAAAAATCTGATAGCTATTAAAATCCAAAATTTTGTACTTATTTATGATGTTGCAATAATGATACTGTATTGGCTTTTTGTCAAAATGTTTTAGTGTTTTCTTAAAAAGCCTCTTACCATCTTGGCTTCTGAGAGACACTGACACACTGAGAAGCTCTTTTTATACCCAATCATGTTGTCAATTGACCTAATAAGTGTTAATTGGTCTTCCAGCTGTTCGTTATATGCTCAATTTCCTTTTTCCAGCCACTTATTGCTACTTGTCCCAACTTTTTTGGGATTTGTTGACACTGTGAAATTTTGAATCAACATATTTTTCCTTTAAAATGTTACATTTACTCAGATTAAACTTTTGATCTGTCACCTATGTTCTATTACGAATAAAATATTGACATTTGCCATCTCCACATCATTGCATTCAGTTTTTATTCACAATTTTTTAGTGTCCCAACTTTTTTGGAATCCAGTTTGTATTTTCCATGTCAGAATGGATGAAATCGTCAGATCTCAGTCAAAAATTGGGTTATAAATGTGGGAGGAAAACATAAATAAGTCGCTTCACAGTATAAGTCACAGGGCATGTTAATTCATGCTAAAAGGTATAACTTATGCAGCAAAAAGTACAGTAGGTGAGATGAAGGAGCCAACTTGTTGCTTGTCAAGGCACCATCTTTAAACTTGTCTCTCTTCCTCTTCCACTCTGATGCTTTGAATTTCTATCTTGGCAGATAAAAGCAACAAAATAAATACGCTGATTTAATGTCGGTTCCTTCTGGAGCTAAATTTAATGTTCACTTCTGCACATTTTCTGACTGATTCCACTGTTTAGCCTTGACTACAAATCAAAGCCTTCTCACTGCGAGAGCATGTTAACAATGATTAATGAGTCATGTCTTCAGATTATGTATCTTACAGCCGGAGCTGTAGCTGTTCTTTCATTCTGTCATTTTGCGCTAGTATGTAAGGTTCATACTGATAACCCTCCTATAAACCCATTGGTGCCTTTCAGAGACAGCATATAGTGATAAAGAGCCATTGTGAAGGGGCCATTTTGCTCAACAAAAAAGGATGATGTAATTTCTGACAGAAGCACTGATTTTTCCCCTTCAGTGTCTGATTCTTTCAAAAAGCATCCCCTGCACCAACCTCAGTACTGCTGTATTTTACAGCACATATAATTTCATATATTCATATAATCAGGACTATTAAACTGCAATAAATCATAAAACGAGAATGGCATTTTTGATAGAAATCACTCAACGAGATGGTAACTCCCTGCCAACATGCCAACTTCCTTCCATTCAGGAATGCCAGTAGGCTAAAAACAGGAAGCATTAATCCACTTATAAGTTTCCTGTTTTGTTTACATTTTTCTGCCATTTTCAGAGTCCATTTTGAAATGGTATTTGCTCTAAAAGATTATCTTTCCTCCCCATTTGGTCATATAGGAATCACAGATTCCTTCATTTGATTTGGTTGCCTAGAAACAGCCATTTGGTATTAGCTGTTTCATCACATTTGTTTGCCAACTCTTGAGTTTTTTAATGTGTTGAGGTTGAGGACATTTGTAGTTACAGGTACCCAAAAAAATATGACTTTTAAATGTGTAGCCTGCACATTTGCATGCAATCAGCATGTGTTATTTTGATTTATTTCATTATCGTGGAATGTCATTTTTACAGTTATTGAGCTAATATAATGTGGTAGAATTGGGACAGCTAAACTGCTGTGAGTAGCATGGCATCTAACAATATGGCTTGAAATTGCACATACTTTCAAGGTTTGACCAAACCGCCTTTAACTCTATCAGTTCACAACAAATGATGTTCTTGTTTTGAGCATGGAAAGCATGTTAGGCCTGTCACAATAACAAATTTTGCTGGGCAATTAATTGTCTCAGAAATTATTGCGATAAATGATAATATTGCTTGAAATTTGACACTAATTAGTAATTATTGTCAAATTTAAGAAGAAATATTGGTAATTTTTTTGTGTTTAGTATCTTTTTTGACCACTGGGTGGCAGTAGAAGACAGTTTGAACCTAAGGATGGATAGTGAGGGAGCGAGCAGCGTGTCTCTTTAAGATAATGGGAGGGAGCCCCCTTGACCTGACATGGGCTGTCTCTCCTTCCTGTTTTTTGGTTCTCAAAATGGTGGATGCTCTGTGTGGTTTGAGCTCTTTAGCATAGCACTTTTCAAACAAAGCTTTTAATTAAAAAAATCAGTAAACAAGTTCTCAGCTTCTCTTTGCAGATAAAAACAACTTTTTAGACGAAACCCGTGAATTTTGAAGACGGAGGTTTTTTCCCGAGGTCGGCCTGTTAGCTTAGCTTCTCAGATTAGCTAATTTTAACGATTCAAAAACGTGATTTTGGATGGTTAAAACTGATTTTAAAGAGAAAAAATAAAAGGAGGGGTCTGTGAAGAGCCTTTGATTGAGACTTTTGTCATCCAGTGTCTTCAGTGGAAAGAGAAACACAAAGAAGCGATAAAGCCGATAAATGCAAATGAGGTTAATAATTTTCATTTATCATGCGATTAATTAATTTATTGTTTCTTGCGACAGGCCTAGGTGATGTGCATCCTTCTTGGGGTCTTGGGCTTTGATCGCCCCTTCGTCTGCCTCGGGCCTTGGGGGGGCGGATCTCTGATGCTTCACGGTCGCTACTGAATGTTCTATTCGAGGAACCTTATTCACTTATGCATGCTCACAACCACACACAAATGGATGCAGGGATGTATATGTAGATATCATATGCAGATATGTAGATGGGTATGTGACTGAATATGAATGTATATGTATGTATACTGTATATATATTTGTAGGTATGGGTATGTTTATTTATGGAAATGTACTGCAAGGTCATGAATATTATTAGTCTTTATGCATGTGTGTTTTGTTGCTGTGTTCTGTCATGTACTTTGCAGGATTCAGACGGAGGTTGGGTGTGTTTGCCTTGTGCTCTTTTTGTGGATAATTGTTGTGTTTTGTTGTCTTACTTTCTATCTTTCCTTTCTCTCTATTAAAAAATAAATAAATAATTCATATCGGTGTGAGAGGATGGCTGTAAGGTGAGAAGGGAGGCCATCTATAAAAGGGAATTTAAAAAAACAAACAAAAAAAACCAAGATGGTTGTGTGTATCTGACATTATCTGAGGGCAGCGTGTGTGGGGTGATTCTCTGAATTCGGTGCATTTGGGGTTCTCAGGTTACAGAAAAATAAATCACAGAAAATTGTGTTTCTGAACATTGCAACTTCTGAAGTACTATTTGAACCTCTGACAAAATATATTTTCCCACCTTATAAATGAAATCCCAAACATTATTGGTTATTTCTTTGTTCCTAAGTTGTTTTAAATTCCACCCCGTAACGGAACAATTAGATTCCTGTATGAGTATGACTCTAAAACATAATCAAACTAATTCTTCCAGTTCCTTTGTTGTCACCTGTCCCTTGTGTAAACTAACTTATTGCAAGTAAATTTTATTTGATTCTAAATAATAATAATTTGACTGTCAAGTGGAATATGGCAACTTAATGTACAAACAGTCTTCATAAATCTTGAAAATACACTTTAGCATGAACATTAGATCAGGCTTTTTTATGTTTTCTACTTGTCCTCTAAACTTTGCATGTAGTTCAATCAACATTAGTCCAATATTTGTTATTACTATCAAAAAATTCTTAACATCATATAAAGTAACAGGGTTGAACACAGTATAACAGGGTTGAACACAGTGTAACAGGGTTGAATAAATGACAACATTTAATCAAGTTAAAACTTACTTTAATTCATTAAAACAAACAAGAGGAAAGAAACAGAACACTAGATATGTAATATTTAACATTGTTTAAAAATAACATCACATTTAGATTGAACAAATGTCTTGAGAAAAAAACACATTGTTGTCAGCTCTTAAACATCGGAAATGAGCATGAACTAAACTCTGAACTAATGTGTGATGAATGAAAGTGAATGCGGATGGTTTCTTTTCTTATCTGCTGTTCCTATTTATGATTATTTCATCCTTTAGTCAGACAGTCGATCCCAGATCTCTTTCTGAACTTGCATGTGATGTGAATCACATCCTGTGACGGGTTGAGGAGGCGGGATAAGCTCAAGAACATCATCAAATGGATACCACAGTACATCCTCTTGTAGAGGCCAAAATAATCTGTTTTTGGTTATCCCTGCATGGTGAATGCATTTGACTTGAACACTGGTTTCGTCTATGGAAAGAATAATTACTGGATACAGTGCTTTGTCGTAAGTGAGCACACACCACTCCCCTATTACTTCTGGGTCATCCCAATTGATTTGTTTCTGCCCTTGTGACACAGTACCTGGGACTTTCCTGAGAAAGCTGAAATGCTTTGTGTTCCAGCATTCACATTCAAGCTTTCCATACTGTGCTTTCCATCCAGCTAACATCTTGCGATGTTATCGCCCCTCGAGCAAGAGAAACTACCTGATGGAATTCAGAACATCAACCTCAGCAATAGTCTTTTTCCTCTTTTCATTTCTGGTATTCTTGTATTTACTCCTAATGTCAGACATTATGGTACAGCAAAGTTTTCCTCACCTTTCTGTTCACAATGCAACATTTCAGTAACTGATGGACTTTGGTCCTGAGAGTCTTTATTCTTGGTTGCTCGCTGGAATCTTTTCTTGTTGTCATGACTGAGTATTTTTCTGTCTGATTCTTCTGAAGTTTGAGTTTCTCGTTTAGTACCTCTATTTTTTTTGCGTAGTTTCTCTCTTGCCTTTCTGGATGCTTTCTTGCCTTCTGAATGACTAAGATGAAAATATGGAAAGGAATTATTAGTTTTACTGATAGTAAAGTAGTAGTTACATTAGTAATGACATAGCAACAAGGACACAAGGGTGCAAATTTGACCACTATATATTTTGTGTCTGTTTTTAATTAAAACCAAGCATTATTTCTAACCACATTTCCCTCACCGTGAGGACCCTGGTCTGGCTTGCACTACATCTTCAATCTCACTTTCAGGAGTATGTGGTGGAGTTAGAGTGGTAGGCCCACCGTTTCCCATCTCAGCTTTCCTTTTCTATCTTTCTTTAGCCGTCTGCCACTCCTTGCGCTTTTGTCTTTGAGCTTTCTTACTCAGGTCATTGATTGATTTCTTTTTCCCTGCTTCTTTATCTATTTTCCATCGCTCACGCTCTTTTCTGAGGTATTCTTCTCTTCTCTGTGAATCTGCATTTCTTCTTGCCTTGAACTCTCTTTGTCTCTCTGCATTTGATTTAGCCATCTGGTCAGAAAATAATAATATTGAAATAATATTTAGAGAAAAGTGGCTCCCTGACTTGAGAGTAGTCCAACCTTCAACCCTGTAACAATGATTCAACACTTTGTTATGGGGTTGAATGTTATGGGGTTGAAGATTTTGGCTAAAAGTAGCCATAAGTCCATATTAGCAAGGCTATGAGGTAGCATATAGCATGAGGAAAACAAGAAATTAATATATTTTTTCAAGACAGCTCTTTTCTTTTTGCAGGATTCAGACGGAGGTTGGGTGTGTTTGCCTTGTGCTCTTTTTGTGGATAATTGTTGTGTTTTGTTGTCTTACTTTCTATCTTTCCTTTTTCTCTATTAAAAAT